>JAVJIX010000251.1:0-35000 GCA_036785185.1 Paratrypauchen microcephalus
ATATTTTTTTATATACGAGTTGGCAAACATTAACATTAACATTAAACTTAGAACAGAATATAAGATAAGACCCAATCCCCACTCCATTTTTAAGTCTTTTTATGGATCTTTTAGGGATGAACTTTTGGTCATGATGAATTGCTCTCTTCAGACGGGGGTCTTTCCCGCTGCCTTCAAAGCGGCGGTGGTGAGGCCCCTGCTGAAGAAGAGCAATTTAGATTTTAATGATTTTAACAACTACCGACCAGTGTCTAACTTGCCATTTTTAAGCAAGATTCTAGAGAAACTTGTCTCTATCCAATTAAATGAGTTTCTAGATGATCACAACATTTTGGAAAAATTTCAGTCTGGTTTTAGGGTGAACCACAGCACCGAGACTGCCTTGGCAAAGATTTTAAATGACTTTAGAATAAACTGTGACTCTCAAAAGGTGACTGTGTTGGTTCTGCTGGATCTGAGCGCTGCCTTCGACACAGTAGACCACATGATTCTTTTAACTCGCCTAAAACACCTCGGCCTCTCTGGTGCTGTTCACAAATGGTTCACGTCCTATCTCACAGACAGAACAATTATGGTAACTATGGACACATGCTCCTCCAAGATCCATAAAATCACATGCGGTGTCCCCCAGGGCTCGATTTTAGGCCCTGTGCTTTTCAACCTGTACATGCTTCCCCTTGGCGGCGTCATCAGGAGACATGGAATCAATTTCCACAGCTCTGCAGATGATACACAGCTTTACATTTCCGTGTCTCCTGATGACACCAGACCAATGGATGCTCTTTTGAACTGTATTCTAGATATCAAATCCTGGATGGCAAGAAACTTTCTCCAGCTTAACCAGGACAAAACTGAGGTTTTAGTCATCGGTCCTGAAATTTAATATGTTTAATTTTCAACAAATCAGGAGTTCTTTATCCTTGGAGGCAGCAAAAACATATTTTAACGCAATGATCATATCTCATATTTCATACTGTATATCCTCATGGTCTCAGGCCAAACAGACAGTTCTCAAACCTCTCAGATCCTTGCATAATCGGGCCCTAAAAATTCTGGATAAAAAGCCTCTAAGGCACCATCATTGTCATATACTTAAAAAATACAAATTGCTTAGCTTTGAAAATCTGATCAGCTTCTCCAATATTCGTCTGGTTCATAAAATCTTGCATGACGCTGCCCCACCCCCTCTACAGACCTATGTCCAGCCACGCGCTCGGCTCACCAGCCCAGTGTTAAGGTCTGTTTCGAGGGGAGACTGCGATGTCCCAAAAAGGAGAACTGCCTTCTCCCAATCAGCCTTTTCTTATAAAGCTGTGACGGAGTGGAACAGACTCCCGAGTCATATAAAGGACATGGCAGACTTTTTAACATTCTCTCGAGCCGTTAAAAGCTCCTGGACAGTCAGTCCTGCTCTCACTAATACCAGACGGTAGTTGGCCAACAGACGTTACCCTCGTGGGTATCCTCTGTTGGCAAAGGCCCTATTTCTAAAGCTTCACCTCAAAATAATAGTACCAGATAGGTAGGTGGCTGTCGGTTGATACCCTCGTGGGTACCATTCGACAGCTGCTGCTCTTTATAAAAGTAATGATAATGTCGGATAATGTATAGAATTGTTTTGAGATTGTTTATTTTAGAATTGCTTATATTTTAAGATTTTATCCTGCACTAGCCTTTTAAGATTGTACCTTGTATTTGATATGTGATTTCTTTTTATTATATTGTATTGTATTTTTATTGTATTTATAATTGCACTTTATCGTATTTTTGTATTATAAGATAAGATAAGATAAGACTTTATTGATCTCACACAGGAGAAATTTACTCGCCACAGTAGCTCCAGGACATTTGGACAGGAGGGAAAAAGTGCATGCAGGCAGGGAGGGGATAAAGTAAGTAATAAATAGTGCAAATAGTAATATGTAATAATAATAATAATAATGGAAATATATTATATTTATATTTTATGATGTGAGGACTGCAGATGGAAATTAGCTTTGAGCTAAATCTGGTGCAGACATCTTTTTAATGAAACTGCACACTGTCCTTAATAAACTAAACTAAAGGCCCAGAGAGAGAAACTTTTATCCAAACTACAAGCACAGTCCTTTTACCCATCTCCTCAAGTGAAAAACCTGGGCGTCATTTTTGACTCTGAGCTGACTTTTATCCCACACATCAAGAACATCACAAAAATGGGTTTCTATCACCTAAAAAACATAACCAGAGTTCGCCCTATTCTCTCTCAGGCCAATACGGAGACACTGATGCTTTTGTCACCAGCCGTATAGACTACTGTAATGCCCTGCTCTCTGGTCTTCACAAAAAGAGTATTTCAGGTTTGCAATTATTGCAAAATTCAGCAGCACGTGTCCTGACTAGGTCCAGAGGGCGGGATCACATTACACCGGTCTTAAAATCTCTGCATTGGCTCCCTGTGAGTTTCAGGATAGATTTTAAAGTTCTTTTACTGGTTTTTAAATGTCTTAATGGTCTTGGGCCTTCTTATCTTTCAGAACTGCTTTCCCCTTATGAACCTTCACGGGCCCTGAGCTCCTCCGGCAGCTCCTGGTCATTCCCAAAGTCAGGACACTCACGGAGAGGCGTCTTTTCAGGACTACGGCCCTCGTCTATGGAACTGCCGGAGGAGCTCAGGGCCAAAGAGAACGTTCATGTTTTTAAGAGTGGGCTCAAGACTCACCTGTTTAGCTTGGCCTTTGATTGACTTCGGTCGTCTGTTTGCTTGCTGTTGTTGTTGTTGCTTTTGTTGTTGTTGCTGTTCCTGTTGTTGCTGCTGCTGCTGTTGTTGCTGCTGTTGTTGCTGTTCCTGTTGTTCCTGTTGTTCCTGTTGTTCCTGTTGTTGCTGCTGTTGTTGCTGCTGTTGCTGCTGCTGTTGTTGCTGTTCCTGTTGTTGTTGTTGCTGTTGTTGTTTTTGTTGTTGCTGTTGTTGTTGCTGCTGCTGTTGTTGTTGTTGTTGTTGCTGCTGTTGTTGCTGTTCCTGTTGTTGCTGTTGTTGTTTTTGTTGTTGCTGTTGTTGTTTTTGTTGTTGCTGTTGTTGTTTATGTTGTTGCTGTTGTTGTTGCTGCTGCTGTTGTTGTTGCTGTTGTTGCTGCTGCTGTTGTTGCTGTTCCTATTGTTGCTGTTCCTGTTGTTGGTGTTTTTGTTGTTGCTGTTGTTTTTGTTGTTGTTCTTGTTGTTTTTGTTGTTGTTGCTGTTGTTACTGTTGTTGTTGTTGTTGTTGCTGTTGTTGCCATTGTTGTTGTTGTCGCTGTTGTTCCTGAGGGGTATTCCACGAACGTGGCTAAACTTACCGGCGACTAAGTGCTAAGTTCTCGCCTAGCTGAGACACAACTTAGACAAAAGCCTGAACCCGTTCCACAAACGCATTTCAGCTGCGCCTAGTCAGAGCTAAGTTCAGTCTGGCCTAATCAGGCCGGGCCTCCGCGCGTGCACGGGGTAAATAAGAAGCCCTGAACAAGCGACTGTCGAAAACGCGATCATGTCGAAGATTCGGGCCGATTATTTCAGCGCATTAGAACAGAAGTTGTTTTTGGAACTCTACAACACACTTGCAAAAACCAAGGTGAGAGACATGGCGTGGCAGAAGATCGCTGAGCGCTTAATAAATACGTAAGTTAAAGGGATATGCCACCCCCAGGTCAAGTTTGGGCATCTCCCCACAGTCCAGAGACTAAAATAAGTGGTGGAAAGCGTTTTCCTGCTCACCCAGCCATTGTCCGAGTCTGTCAGCACTGACCGCCGCGGTATCTGGTGCTCCTCCGCCTTAGACTGGAGTCTAACGTCGCCAGAGAAAGATTTCGGCCAAAAGGAATTAATTTGCTCCATGCGTTTCCCAATTACTTTCTGTGTAGTGCGCATTCATATCGAGTGCAAATAAATGTGCAAATCAACACGGAGAGCTTGACTTGGTCATTTTGGGTGGGAACTATTTTCCAGTGCGGAAGAATACAGCCGAATCACGCACCACGTTGTGCAATAGGGGAACTCCCTTCCCGGTGCGTAACAGGGATTCCCCTGGCAGCGTGATTCGCTCACTCACTTAAACTAGCCAACTGACGAATAAAGCCGGGCTTTGCGCTTAGTAGCTTTCGTGGAATACCCCTCTGTTGTTGTTGCCATTGTTGTTGTTGCTGTTGTTCTCGTTGTTGTTGCTGTTGTTGTTGTTGTTGCTGTTGTTGTTGCTGTTGTTGTTGTTGCTGCCGTTGTTGCTGTTCCTGTTGTTGCTGTTGTTTTTGTTGTTGCTGTTGTTTTTGTTGTTGCTGTTGTTTTTGTTGTTGCTGTTCCTGTTGCTGTTGTTGCTGTTGTTGTTGCTGTTCCTGTTGCTGTTGTTGCTGTTCCTGTTGTTGCTGTTCCTGTTGCTGTTGTTGCTGTTGTTGTTGCTGCTGCTGCTGCTGTTGTTGCTGTTGTTGTTGCTGTTCCTGTTGCTGTTGTTGCTGTTGTTGCTGCTGTTGTTGCTGTCTTTTTTTTTTTTTTTCCTGGCGGCACGGTGGCTGAGTGGCTAGCACTCATGCTTCACAGCAAGAAGGTTCGGGTTGCCCGGGCCTTTCTGTGTGGAGACTGCATGTTCTCCCCGTGTCTGGGTGGGTTTCCTCCGGGTACTCCGGTTTCCCCCACCAACCTAAACATGCGCCATAGGTAAAATCCTCCAGCTTAGGGCCTGACCAAAGCATAAATAACAAAACAAATCATGGGGATGGTCCCCGGGTCAAATATAGAAACAACTTCTCCTGCGCAAGATCAATAAAGGTCAATCTTCTAATCCTTGACCACTGTAAGGCGCTTTGTGTTACAATTTTGTATGAAAAGCGCCTTATAAATATTGTTTGATTGATTGATTGATATACACTATATTACCAAAAGTATTCGCTCACCTGCCTTGACTCATACTATGAACTGAAGTGCCATCCAATTCCTAACTCATAGAGTTCAATATGATGTCGGTCCACCTTTTGCAGCTATTACAGCTTCAACTCTTCTGGGAAGACTGTCCACAAGGTTGAGGAGAGTGTTTACAGGAATTTTTGACCATTCTTCCAAAAGCGCATTGGTGAGGTCACACACTGATGTTGGTCGAGAAGGCCTGGCTCTCAGTCTCCGCTCTAATTCATCCCAAAGGTGTTCTATCGGGTTCAGGTCAGGACTCTGTGCAGGCCAGTCAAGTTCATCCACACCAGACTCCGTCATCCATGTCTTTATGGACCTTGCTTTGTGCACTGGTGCACACTCATGTTGGAAGAGGAAGGGGCCCGCTCCAGACTGTTCCCACAAGGTTGGGAGCATGGAATTGTCCAAAATGTTTTGGTATCCTGAAGCATTCAAAGTTCCTTTCACTGGAACTAAGGGGCCAAGCCCTGCTCCTGAAAAACAACCCCACACCATAATTTCTCCTCCACCAATGAATGGGTGAGCGAATACTTTTGGTAATATAGTGTATATATATATATATAGTGTTCTCTCTCTGTTCAATTTATTGGTAAAAGCAAAGCAGTATTGTATATAGATATATAGATATAGAGACATGTGACATATATAGATATAGAGACATGTGACATAAGTTTGTATTTGTTTGTATTTCGAGTTTGTATTTGTGAAATTAAGCTTAAATGGAACCTGCAAGTTGCTCAAATAAACAAACAATATGTCGTAATTATTAAGTCAAGTGATTTTATTGATAAAAAAAACAAATACATTTCTTAGGCATATTAGTAATTATTGAGGTAACATACTGTATTAGATTACAAATTAAGCTCTTTTCTCTGCCCTTACTCCGTAAGATCCCATGAGCCAGGCAACTTTGAAAACACTTGTCTTCGTCATTGGAACTCATCAAAATAAATGTACTGACTGCCGCTCATTCCACAATCAAAAAGAACCAGTGTGTCTGCTGTGCTCCTTCTCTCCACACTACACCTAGCCACTAAGACATCACTAAACACAAGGCAGGGTCCTGAAGCTGGGTGTGCTGAGACAAATGGGACGACATACAGACAGACTCAGTCCAAGAGGGTTACATATACATTAACATACAGTCCATCGCATTTAATAGTAAGCTTAAGCTTTTGTTTTGGCTACAATGAGTATAATATGCATCAGTTGCTAGTGTGTGTCAAAACAGAATAAAACCACAAAATGAAATTTCAGGTATGTCTCTCAAAGTTAAAAACAGCTTAAAAAAAAAAAAGCTAAAATTCTTTCTAAATTAAAAAAAAATCTTTACATATCATTTTAAGCTTTTAATTTTTTCCACTACAGAGTTCAGCTCCACAGTCTGGAATCTCTGAAGCCTAAAGTCAGACTCAAAAAGCTGGAGCTGATCTCCAGCTTTTTGAGTCTGACTTTAGGCTCACTTGGTCTGGCCTCAGCAGCTCTTTCTCCTTTAGAGTGTTCAAGATGGTGCACCTTCAGATGAGAAGGTTTTCTCAAAGTCCTCCCACACTGGTCACAGCTGCAGCTTTTCTCTTCAGTCTAGAAGATTTGGACATGTTTCAGACGGTTACTCGCAGACCTGAAAGCCTTCCCTCTTTCTTCACAGTCATCTGGTTCGTCTCCTGTATGCATTTGGCAGTGACTGGAGAGTTGCTGGGATGTTCTAAAAGCCTTTTCACAGTGGTCACTCATATAGTCAGTGTCTGAAGTGAATTCTCATGTGTCTATTGAGATGGGATAATTGAGAGAATGCTTTCCCACACTGGTCACACTCATATGGCCTCTCTCCTGTGTGGATTCTCATATGTGATACAAGGTTGCCTGACTGTGAAAATGTCTTCTCACAAACATCACAGCTGTACGGCTTCTCTCCTGTGTGGATTTTCATGTGTGATACAAGGTTGCAGGAGTGTGAAAATGTCTTCTCACAAACGTCACAGCTGTACGGCTTCTCTCCTGTGTGGATTCTCATATGTGATACAAGGTTGCGTGACTGTGAAAATGTCATCTCACAAACATCACAGCTGTACGGTTTCTCTCCGGTGTGGATTTTCATATGTGATACAAGGTGGCCTGACTGTGAAAATGTCTTCTCACAAACATCGCAGCTGTACGGCTTCTCTCCTGTGTGGATTTTCATATGTGATACAAGGTTGCTTGACTCTGAAAATGTCATCTCACAAACATCACATCTGTATGGTTTCTCTCCTGTGTGAACTCTCATATGTTTTTTTAGGGAGCCTGACTGTGAAAATGCCTTTTCACAAACATCACAGCTGTATGGTTTCTCTCCTGTGTGGATTCTCATATGTCGATGGAGGGCACCAGACGCTCTAAATTCCTTCCCACACTGGTCACATGTCAATACCATTCTGTTGGTGGATCTTGGAGCTCTGCATTAGAACAAAGGAAAGGAAGTGTCAAGTAAAGTCACTTTTTTAACTGTTCAAATAAAGTAACTCATTAAATACACATAAAATCACACATAGTAAATCATATGTAAGAATGTTTCAGTGTGTTTTACAAGCAAGTTCCATTTGGCTGAATTAATTCAACCAAGTTTGCATTTTATTTTAAAGACAGAAGATCAAATTAAGGAAACATATGCAGACATATTGAACAACTCTGAATTCTAATAATGTTCAGCGGCTATGATATTTGTAACACACATTAAGACAGAAGCCCGGGCTTTGGTCTAACAGTGACACTTTAATTCTGCGAGGACAGAAAAACAGCTCTGCTGATGAATCGGGACTGACCGTTAAAAACAGTTTACACTGAACTGTGCTGCTTCTGGTATATGACCGTGCAGACTAATACTTTAGAAATAAGATAAGACTTTATTGATCTCACATAGGAGAAATTTACTTGCCACAGTAGCTCCAGGCAGAGAAAGTTCAAACAAGAAAAAAAGTGCATGCAGGCAAGAATAAAATAAAATAAGTAATAATAAAATAAGTAACAATAACACAAATATGCATGATATCTGATGTTTTTTAAGAAACAGCTTTTATTAATTAATTTTGACCTGCAAATTTCGCAAATAGTGTCCATTTTTCTCTAACACGTATGGTTTTCCAGGTATTTGACAGAATCTTGAGTTTGCACGTGACATATCGGTAATGTGTTCAAGCAGGGTAACTTTGATGAGTTGCTGACTTTTGTTGTAGTTTTACCTGCACTATTAGCACTAATAGTGGTTGTAGTTTAAATTGCAGGGCTCTCAAGTTTTGAGCGGGGTCATGCGTGAGACTGCGGAATTTGAGACTTGAGAGCCCTGACTGTAAATGTTTGTCTAAAGAGCAAACTTAAACTACAAAGCAACTAATGAGTTCTATAAATGAAGTTATTACCTGATGGTTCTCAGTTTGTTTTATCATTTTGTCGTTCCTCGTGTTCAGTCGCTGTCCTTATCACTGACAGGGCAGTGAAACCTGCCCACAGTCTGCCCAACAACACAACAATCTATTTTCTGATTGGCTGAAAAGGGCCAAATAGAGATTCCAGATTTCCAGACAATCTGGGTGATTACAGCGAAGAAATGGGAGAACGGTTTCACCAAGACATCAAAACTATGGAGACTCGTTATCAGGGACGATGGGATGTCAATATGATGGCAGACTACTGCTGGACACTAAAGAGATTCACCAGCTTGTGTAGAACATGCAAGAAAGTCTAAGAAAAGACGACTTTGTCCATAGAGACAATTATAAAATTGAAGTCGAGACCGTTGTTCCTTTAAACTGTGATTAACTGGTGATCTGGAACAACTGAAGTCTGATAGAACCATTTGTTTATTGTTGTTATATCAGAACATGGTAACATAATGTTATTTGTAAGATTAGGGATCTAAGAATTTAATTTTTCAATTAACAAAGTGCGAGACATGTAAGTGATTTGCGACCGTAGTTCTTATAAACCAACTAAACTTATTATGTGATTTGTTAAAAATTCTGACGTGATGGCCAAATTCTTTTTATATATTTGAAATCAGCATGTTGTTGTTGCTGTTGTTGCTGTCATTGCTGTTGCTGTCGTTGTTGCCGTTGTTGCTGTTGCTGCTGTTGATGTTGCTGTTGTTGATGTTGCTGTTGTTGATGTTGTTGCTGTTGTTGATGTTGTTGCTGTTGTTGATGTTGTTGCTGTTGTTGATGTTGCTGCTGCTGCTGTTGCTGCTGCTGCTGTTGTTGCTGTTGTTGATGTTGCTGCTGCTGCTGCTGTTGTTGGTGTTGCTGTTGTTGATGTTGTTGTTGCTGTTGTTGTTGCTGTTGCTGTCGTTGCTGTTGCTGTCGTTGTTGCTGTTGTTGATGTTGCTGCTAATGCTGCTGTTGCTGCTGTTGCTGCTGCTGCTGCTGTTTCTGTCATTGTTGCTGCTGTTGTTGCTGCTGTTGTTACTGTTGTTGTTGCTACTGTTGATCCTGTTGCTGTTGCTGCTGCTGTTCCTGTTGTTGCTGTCGTTGTTGCTGCTGTTGTTTCTGTCGTTGTTGCTGCTGCTGTTGTTTCTGTCGTTGTTGCTGCTGCTGTTGTTGTTGTTGCTGATGTTCCTGTTGTCGTTGCTGATGTTCCTGTTGTCGTTGCTGCTGTTCCTGTTGCTGCTGTTGTTCTTGTTGTTGCTGCTGTTGTTCTTGTTGTTGCTGTTGTTTCTGTCGATGTTGCTGCTGTTGTTGTTGCTGATGTTCCTGTTGTCGTTCTTGTTGCTGCTGTTCCTGTTGCTGCTGTTGTTCTTGTTGTTGCTGTTGTTGTTGTTGCTGCTGCTGCTGTTGCTGCTGTTGTTGTTGCTGTTGTTGCTGTTGTCGCTGCTGTTCCTGTTCTTTTTTTTTTTTTTTTTTCCCCCTGGCGGCGCGGTGGCTGAGTGGCTAGCACTCATGCTTCACAGCAAGAAGGTTCGGGTTGCCCGGGCCTTTCTGTGTGGGGACTGCATGTTCTCCCCGTGTTTGGGTGGGTTTCCTCCGGGTGCTCCGGTTTCCCCCACCGGCCTAAGCATGCGCCATGGGTGGGGTCCTCCAGCTTAGGGCCTGACCAAAGCATAAATAACAAAACAAAATCATGGGGATGGTCCCCGGGTCAAATATAGAAACAACTTCTCCTGTGCGAGATCAATAAAGGTCAATCTTCTAATCCTTGACCACTGTAAGGCGCTTTGTGCTACAATTTTGTATGAAAAGCGCCTTATAAATATTGTTTGATTGATTTGATTTGATGTTAAAGTTATGTGAAATAACTTTTAGAAGTAGAGACATCTGAAAAATATTTTTCAAATGCATAGCGGTGTAATAAAACAGTAACTACGTTTTAACTATATAATAGAGTTGTACAGTCTGATGGTGGTGGGGATGAAGGATCTGCGGTAGCGCTCCTTCTTGCACTGGGGGTGCCTCAGTCGGCTGCTGAAGGAGCTGCTCAGCTCCTCTACAGTCCGGTGCAGAGGGTGAGAGGTGTCGTCCATGATGGACGTGAATTTGGCCAGCCCCCTCCTCTCAGCCACCTCCTCTAAGGAAGAATAGACAGCCAGGGCTGCCCTGATTGTAGGTGCTGGGTTGGGTCCAGGTCAAGGGGGAGGAGGATGTGGCCACTGGCCCGGGGAGGTGTGAAGAGGAAGGGAAGTCAGAAGAGGGCCAGAGGGGGTGGGGGGCAAATCAAACCTGTTAAAGTAACAGTTTAATTCGTCCGCCCAGCGCTGATCACCATCAGCTGTCCCTCTGCTACTCTGTCCGAATCCAGACATGTTCCTCAGTCCTCTCCACACGCCCTGCACATGATTGTTTTGGGCCAGCTGCTCCTCCATCCTCCTCCCATAGTCCTTCTTGGCCCGTCAGATCCTCCACTGGAGCTCCCTCTGGACCCTTTTCTGCTCCTCTCTGTCCCCTGAGTTGAAAGCCCTTTTCTTCTGGTTCAGGAGGGCTTTAAGCTCAGGGGTGACCCAGGGGTGGTTGTTGGAGAAACACCGTACCCTCCTGGTTCGTACAGTGTTCTCCACGCAGAAGTTGATGTAGTCCGTGATACAGTGGGTCAGGCCGTTGATGAGCTGCTGAACATATCCCAGTCTGTGTTCTGGAAACAGTCCCTCAGACTCACAGGCCTCGTCAGTCCAAAGCTTCACAGACTGCTTCTGCGCAGGTCCCCTAACACAGTTATTTCCAATATTATCCAGGTTTGGTACAAAAGAAAAACAAGTTCATAAAAATAACCCTGAACTTGACAATATACAAACATATTGTCATGTACTGCTCTAATCAGTATCTTGTATCACCAGTACTTCAAATGACATAGGCAAATACAGCAGGTAACGCCACATTAATATTAAATTAAAAAACAAAAACACACCTTATCCACATTTACAGAGCCGTACATGGGAAGTGCAAGTGGCAGTTAACAGATTGTTTATAACAACAGAAAAACTTCAAAATATTAGTTAATTATTTATTAATTAACCAAAAAGAGAAGTGCACATTTTCATATATCAAAAATAGTCAATTGTAGTCAATAAATCAAATGATTTAAGTAGACATCAAAATACTAAGATGATCAGATGAATTAAAGTTGTTCATTCATATTCAATGAGGAAAACCAAAATGGAACCCTATAGGTTACTTAGCGTTCGCTCCAAAAGTGGACACATTTTTTACATTTTTATTTTTGTTTATTTCATTCATAAAGTATAAAAATACACAAAATATTGAATGAAAGGGAGCAGAAAGACGAGTAATCTTATGCTATCTGACCCTTAAATCAATCCAATTCAAAATCACTTCAAAGTGGGAAAAGAATGAATGAATGAGTCTAGTAAACTAGATTGTTATCTACAATTCGGCTTGAATCTAAACTTAAAAGCGTTCATTATTTCATTAGTATAATCGGTGTTTTGAATGGGAGCGCTAGTGTCGCTAACAAACAAGACGGGAAGTGCTATTTAGCAACATAAATACGGCCGCTAATCACAAAAATAGTACAACGATTGCTGCTCAACAACTCACCGTTGATGAAGAGGTCGTCTGGAATCCCAAAAATCCACAGGTTTGTCCCGAACGCCGATCTGAGCCACAGCCACCTGAGACCAGTGACCAAACAAAGCCTGGGTTTAAAGGCAAATTCACGTTTTTTTTTTACAATCTGAGCCTTCTTTCGGCAATAAAACAAGTAGTTTTACTCACCCATAGCATTTTTCTGTCAATTGGAGCAGTATCGCAGAACTTATGTTGAGCCGTTCTGTTCTACTAATGATCCCGTATCCGTTAACATGGTGCTGTATCATATGCTCGGGGCATTACTTTGCGGTGTCCAAATAACACAAACTTTAGCACTTTTCAAATCATAGAAGCCCGATGTCTTAATGCAAGTGACTTTTTTTCCCGAGGACGGGGGAAGGGGGGGGGGGGACGACAGTAGTCGAGTTATAAAATGAAACCAGGGGGGATGGTGGAAGGGCAGGGCAGAATTAGAAGGTACTTTGTTAATATGGAAATGCTTTTATAACTAAAAGTCCATATTATCATTCAATAATGCACAGGATAATATGTTATCACACACAGTCTTGGTTTAGTCTTGGTTTAGTCCTGGTTTAGTCCTGGTTTAGACCTGGTTTAGACCCGTTTTAGTCCTGGCTTAGTCCTGGTTTAGACCCGGTTTAGATCTGGTTTAGTCTTGGCTTAGTCCTGGTTTAGACCTGGTTTAGTCCTAGTTTAGACCTGGTTTAGTCCTAGTTTAGACCTGGTTTAGTCCTGGTTTAGTGCTGGTTTAGTGCTGGTTTAGACCCGGTTTAGATCTGGTTTAGTTCTGGTTTAGTCCTGATTTAGTCCTGGTTTAGTCCCGGTTTAGATCTGGTTTAGTCTTGGCTTAGTCCTGGTTTAGACCTGGTTTAGTCCTAGTTTAGACCTGGTGGTTTAGATCTGGTTTAGTCCTGGTCTAGTTCTGGTTTAGTCCTGGTCTAATCCTGGTTTAGTTCTGGTTTAGTCCTGGTTTAGTTCTGGTTTAGTCCTGGTTTAGACCCGGTTTAGTCCTGATTTAGTCCTGGTTTAGTCCCGGTTTAGTCCTGGTTTAGACCCAGTTTAGATCTGGTTTAGTCTTGGCTTAGTCCTGGTTTAGACCTGGTTTAGTCCTAGTTTAGACCCGGTTTAGATCTGGTTTAGTTCTGGTTTAGTCCTGGTCTAGTTCTGGTTTAGTCCTGGTCTAGTTCTGGTTTAGTCCTGGTCTAGTCCTGGTCTAGTCCTGGTTTAGTCCTGGTCTAGTCCTGGTCTAGTCCTGGTTTAGTCCTGGTTTAGTGCTGGTTTAGACCCGGTTTAGATCTGGTCTAGTCCTGGTCTAGTCCTGGTCTAGTCCTGGTTTAGTCTTGGTTTAGTCTTGGTTTAGTCTTGGTTTAGTCTTGGTTTAGTCTTGGTTTAGTCCTGGTTTAGTCCTGGTTTAGTTCTGGTCTAGTCCTGGTCTAGTCCTGGTTTAGACCTGGTTTAGTCTTGGTTTAGTCTTGGTTTAGTTCTGGTCTAGTCCCGGTCTAGTCCCATAAGAGTTGGTTAGGTTTAAACACACAAATGGCCGTGTCAAAGTTCAATAACACTCCAAAGTCCAGTTCCACGTTCTTAATCATTAACCCTCTAACATCATTAACAACAGGATCATTCAGAGGAAAACACTGATCAAAAACAGACAAACACTTGGTATAAAAGTCATTATAAGTAGTAGTATCTCTAAAGTGAGACTGTCCCACGAGACAAAGACAGTTTCTGTTGTTCATTTGTTCTGGGCGAGGAACAGACCGTCTCCAGAACAGCACTGGACCTGAGGAGTGTTTTTAGAGATGAAAAATCCCTATTAGTTTATATGTACATGGAATTACATTTTCAACATAATGGCCACATTACATGAGCTTTGATTCCCATTAAAAGTAATTTATAAGAATAAAAATAAATTCAGCTTTTAAAAAGACCACGTAAACACTTCATTCCTACTGAAAATGATTATTTGGAACTTAATTTACTATTTTTAACTATTACTATATATTTTAAAAAGTTTTTTTTTTTTTAAATAAGTTTGCTGGAAGCAGCAGAAATAATGAAAAGAATGGACAACATAAAAACACTCACCAAACTGAGACGACAAAAGCCAGTAGCAGCTCAAGTGTGTTTTCTTCCGGTCCACGTAAATACGTTCGTGTCCCTGTCCAATCAGAACCCTTCCCGCCCCCAGACGGAATTAAAGGGACAGTGTGTGTTTTTGATGTTAGTCTGTATGTGTTTCCTTCTAAAAGTTCCGTGTGTTGACACCGGTTTACCTCTGACACTCTCAGCTGAGCCCGGTTCGGCTCGATTTCTGGAGCCCACGTAAGTAGGTCCGCTAACTTTCCTGGAACATGAAATAAAGCTTGTTTTTTTGTAGTGTATGAGATTTATGTTACAACAAATGTCCACAAGGTGGCAATATAGGTTAAGTAACAGTTTTTACAAGGGCTTGTTCAAGGCCTCGTGGTAGCACAGTGCGGTGTAATAAGCCGTGGTGTGTTCAGTAATAATAATAATAATAGATTTTATTTATAAAGCACTTCACATTGAAAAACAATCTCAAAGTGCTACAGAGCATTTAAAAACAAGGTAAAAACACAGACAGAGCATTTAAAAACAGGGTAAAAACACAGACAGAATAAATACAAACATAGCAAGATAAAAACACAACATATTATGGGCCAATTAGCCATAGGCCCTTGTGAACAAGTGAGTCTTTAGTGCACTTTTAAAAGCATCCACCGACTGTGGGGCCCTAAGGTGGTCGGGAAGGGTATTCCACAGACGGGGAGCTGCGGTTTGAAAGGCCCTGTCACCCATGGTCTTTAGCCGTGTCCTGGGTGGAATCAGACGGTGCTGCTGGCCTGACCGGGTCCTGGTAGAGGTCTGAGGTGTGAGTAGTTCGGTGAGGTAGGTGGGGGCCGCACCGTGCAGACAATGATGGGTGTGCAGGAGGATCTTGTATTCGATACGGAGGTGAACGGGAAGCCAGTGCAGGGTGTGAAGGATGGGGGTGATGTGCTCGTGTTTCCGCACCATCATCAGGACCCTGGCAGCGCTGTTTTGGATGTATTGGAGCTTTTGAAGGCTCCTGCCAGAGATCCCGATGAGGAGTGAATTACAGTAGTCCAACCTGGAGGAGACAAAGGCATGGACGAGCTTCTCTGCAGCTGGGAGAGAGAGGGAGGGGCGTAATTTGGAAATGTTGCGGAGGTGAAAAAAGGAGGTTTTGGAAATCTGATTTATGTGGTTATTGAATGTGAGCTGAGGGTCAATTTTGACCCCCAGGTTGGTAACTGAGGGAGAGAGGGAAATGGTGTGGCCAGCAAATGAAACAGAGGTGATGGGGGAGGAACGGAGTTGATGTGAGGTGCCAATCTGAATGGCTTCAGTTTTGAGACTGTTCAGCTGCAGGAAGTTTTGGCTCATCCATGCCTTTATCTCCTCCAGGCAGGAACTGAGGCGGGTGACAGAAGCGGAGGGGGTGCAGGATGGAGTGACCTGGATGTACAGTTGTGTGTCATGGGCATAGCAGTGGTATTGAACCCCATGCTTGCCGATGACACAACTGAGGGGGAGCATGTAAATAGTGAACAGGGTTGGGCCGAGTACGGAGCCCTGGGGGACCCCACAAGTAACAGTGTGGGATCGTGATTTAGCTCCCCCCAGGGCTACACACTCGGTGCGTTCAGTGAGGTAAGAGTGAAACCAGTGGAGGACAGTGCCAGAGAGACCGATGTAATGTTGAAGACAGTGGAGGAGGATGTGGTGGTCGACTGTGTCAAACGCAGCAGAGAGGTCGAGAAGGATGAGAAGGGATGTGAAACCGGAGTCTGAGGCCATCATGAGGTCATTGGTGACTCTCATGAGGGCTGTCTCAGTACTATAGGATGGACGAAAACCATCGTAAAGGCTGAATGATTTGAGGTGGTTGTGAAGACGAGCAGAAACAGTTTTTTCTAGGATTTTGGAAATGAATGGCAGGTTTGAAATGGGTCTGTAGTTTGATAGAACTGTGGGATCTAGGGTGGGTTTTTTGAGGAGGGGTTTGATGAGAGCAGTTTTGAGGGAGGGTGGAATCTGACCAGTCTGGAGAGAGAGATTAAGGATTTCTGTGATAAGTGGGGAAATTGATGTATTATGGGTTTTGAGCAGAGGGGAGGGAAGGGGATCCAGGGAGCAGGTGGAGGGTTTGGACTTTTGGATTATTTTCTCGACCTCCTGCTGCGTAGTGAGGGTGAATTCTGAGAATGTGTGTGTATTTGCAGTAGGATCTATGTCGGTGGAAGGTGGATGGTTTAAGAGTGAGAAAGAGGAGCGGATGTTGTCAATTTTGGATGTGAAGGAGTCAAGAAATTTATTGCATTGTTGAACTGAGTTGTCGATGTGTGTGGGGATTTGTGTTTGTAAAAGATTGCTAACAGTGGAAAAAAGTTGCTTAGAGTTGCCGGGGCTATTGTGTATGAGTTTGCTGTAGTGATTGGACCTGGCTGTATGGAGTGCTCTGCAGTATACCTTCTGATGTTCCCGGTAGGCCAGCTTATGCACCGTCAGACCCGAGGCTAGGAAAGCACGCTCCAGCACTCGCCCAGATCTCTTCATCTGCCTCAGCTCCTCTGTGGACCAGGGGGCTGACTGAAAGAGACAGACCGGGTTCTCAGTGGAGCATGGGAGTCCAGGATGGAGGTTAGACTGTGGTTGTAGTATTCCACCAGGTCACTGACGGAGGAGTGCAGAGGAGGAGTGAGGTGTTGAAGGTGTAGATCAAGGGAAGCAGGGTTGATGTTCTGTAGGTTCCTGAAGGTTATCTGTCGTTGCGGTTTGGAGAGGGGTACTGACGAAGGTACTTTCACAGTGATGGCATTGTGATCCGAGATGCCGATGTCATACACATGGAGATCAGTGAGGGTTGTGAGGGTTGTGATGATTAAGTCCAGAGTATGTCCTTTGGTGTGTGTGGGGCCATCAACCAGCTGCTGGAGGTTCAGACAGTCCAGGACTTGTCTAAATTCACTCGCAAGATGACAGGTTTGTGAGTCCATGTGAATATTAAAGTCCCCCAGAATGAGAATGTTTTTTGAGGTGATACAGAGTGAAGCCAGGAGATCATGTATTTCACTGATGAAACTTGAGTTGGATTTAGGGGGGCGGTAGATCAGCACTATTGTTAAAGATAATGGAGGTTTGAGAGTGATTACCATGTTTTCAAAAGAGGTAAAATTGGGCACAGACAGGATAGATGCTTGAATGGGATTGCGGAATATTACAGCTAAGCTACCCCCCCCGGCCAGATGTGCGGGCCTTACTGAGGTATTGGTAACCTGGGGGGCAGGCCTCATTGAGATGCAAGTAGACATCCGGCTGTTGCCATGTCTCTGTGAGACACATGATGTCTATTTCTTTTTCTGTGATGTGATCCTGGATAAGACCGGATTTATTTGTGAGTGATTGTGTATTCAGCAGCTCCACGGTGGCAGAGTGAACAGGGCTTGCTTTATTAAGAGGCCGGAGCACACCGTAATCCACTCCGGGTTTTCCACGTCGCCATGGCTGAGCCATATCAGCTCCTGTAATGGCAGCGCTCTGATGACGCATGAGCTGACGCGACAGTGGAGCGACGGGACGTGCAGCAGTCCAGATGGAGGGAATATTGGAGTTCGAAACTGTGAAACGGCGTCGGGATCCTCTGTGGATGTATGGAGGTCTCCGTAGAATTCCCAGGTCCTGGTGTTGTTTTATTTCCAGAGCTCCGTAGGCGAATAAGTCAACATTGCGTTTGACCGGGCGGCACTCAAGGCCGGAGAGGCGGTGTTTGTCTCCGTTAGCCACAGCCTTGGGACACAGTTTTGGACATCTGTAATAGCTGCTAACTGCAGAAGCCCGCCGGGAACCAGGGTGTTGATCAGAGGGAAAGCCGCCTCAGGAACCCGTTGAAAACTTCAAGCAGCAGCGAGGTGTAAGGCTTATCCAGGACGCCCCAGAGGAGCCAGGTACGTCCAGTATACAGCCAGCCTTTCAGCGTAATCCATGTTCACAAGAGAAATGACCAGAATCATAAGTTTAGGCGAGTTTTGGCAGATCTGGTGGAGAAGCGGCGAACAGTTAACGCCAGCGTCCCCCCCCCGCCATCAGTAAAAAGCAACAAAAGCAATAACCCTGTGTCCGCGCATTTCTTCAACCATAAGGATATTACATTTGGCGACGAGGAAACTGGTGAGCTCGGAGAGAGTTGTTGGAGAGGAAAACAACTCGAGAGTTCTACAACGCAGATTCTCGGCGAGACCCACGAACACATGCAAGAGCCGTGGTCTAGACCTGCTCTAGACCTGCTCTAGACCAGCACGGGTCTCGTTCATGCGCTCAGACTGCGTGCGGTCCTGCTCGCCTCAGCCGTGACTCGAAACGAAACCAGGAAATAGACCCGCGCGCGGCACTTTAATCCACCTGGTCTAGTCCTGGTCTAGTCCTGGTCTAGTCCTGGTCTAGTCCTGGTCTAGTCCTGGTCTAGTCCTGGTCTAGTCCTGGTCTGGTTAACACCTGACCATATCACAAGTGAGATATGGGTCTGGAAACTCGCTTCGAAAAATCCCGTAGCGGAGGTGTGGTTAGCGATTGCCAACGGCCGTTTATTGGGCGTTATGAATGTCTATCATTGAGCGTATACGTAAGTCCATAGCCAATCATGTCAGTTGTCAGTTCAAACCGTCTTTCCACCCCTCCCCCGCTCTCTGATTGGGGCCCTAAATCTGGGACTCTCGCTTGGACGAGTTTCCAGGCCGCCTTCCAGTTCGAAACGAACGGAAGCGGCCTGGGAATTCCCAGGCTAGTCCTGGTCTAGTCCTGGTCTAGTCCTGGTCTAGTCCTGGTCTAGTCCTGGTCTAGTCCAGGCCGCGCCGGGTCATGCTGCGCTATCACACGTGTCAGAGTGCAGTCTTCTCCCCCCTCCCCCTTCCCCCCACACTTCACTATTAATAATTTTGTTGAAAATCTATGAAAGTTTGAGTGTTTAAACGAGAGACAAAAAAGTTTAAATCCAGTCTGAGAAACCCAGCCAGACACGGGGAGAACATGCAAACTCCACACAGAAAGGCCCGGGCGACCCGAACCTTCTTGCTGTGAAGCATGAGTGCTAACCACTCAGCCACCGTGCTGCCAGAGGGAAAAAAAAAATGGAAATGGCGTTGATGGAACACCCCTCAGGACTCCCCTGGGATCCAGTCGGGACAGATTTAAGACACCTGGGATAAGGTAAAGGGAGAAATTCAATTTGTCAACTGGACAAAGACGTTTCTCAGCTCATCCAAGCTACTTCGTCAGTTCTGGTGGACACTCCCTATATCTGTCTGAAGGGAGGCGCTAACTATAATTAAAGGGACAGTGTGTAGGATTCGTGGCGCATAGGTGGTTACTAGCTATTCCACTTCCTCTTTTGGCTATGGCAGACCTCGAGGGTCACCCGGACGCGACGTACCGCCGACATCGCGCGTGCCCGCGCACGAACCGCGCACCGCTGTATACATAAAACGGTCCCCCGTTCACTTTTTTTTTTTCTTTTCGCATGAAAACACACAATCCCGATCATGATTCATGACAATCTACACATCAAATGAAACCTTACAGTCTCCTCTTTTTGACTATGCAATTCATTTCCCTGCAAAACAATCACTCCCCGAGCACATGGGGCTTTTATACAGAAAAGCACAAAACTTAGCTTACTTAGCTTACCTTTGAATGCTTTGCACAGGTCAAACTCTGTATTTCATCATAAACTTGGTCTCAATCTGTCCATAAGGATCCAGCGAATAAAATCCAGTAAAACAATTTAGTCCAAAATACGTGTTATATCCATTACGATGTGTGATCCGGCAGCATGCTCCCCCTCCCCCCCTCCCCTTCCCCTTCTCTCCTTCGCTCCTGGCTGCATATGGGAGCAGAGGAACGAAGGAGAGAAGGGGAAGGGGAGGGGGGAAGGGGGGAGCCATATGCAGGATGAGCCCAAATGTCCTTCTGCGGCTCTCGTATTCAAAATGGCTGCCTCTATATGGGGAAGATCCCCCTTTTATGTGACTATATCTAAGTCCAAAAGAATACTTTGATTTCATGATGGAAGTGAAAAGGCTTGGAAAACAATGTATTTTTGAATGGGTATCTTCAATTTCAGTAATTAACAGGTAAAAATCTTACACACTGTCCCTTTAAAATTCACATTTCACAATTCACACCTGTGGAAAAAACACCCATTATGGTACTGAATGGGTTTGCTAAACAAGATCCCAGACAGAAACTGAAAACAAAGAGGTGGAATAATTTCATAGACATTTTCATTATAGTTAGCTCCTCCCTTCAGGCAGATAAGCAGTGTCCATCAGCACTCTAGCCAGAACTGACGAAGTAGCTTGGATGAGCTGCTTAACGTTTTCGACTTAATAAACTTTGTCCAGTTGACAAATTGAATTTCAAGACTCAAGATTCTTTGTCGCCATGCAAGCATAACGAAATTTGATGGACTCCCGGCTACAGAAGTATAAAAATACAAGCATAAAGATAAAAAACTATCATAAATAGATTTTTAAAAAGCATTATAAATACAGTTCCAGTGTAAAGTGGGTGTTGCAGTAAAGTTCACTTGGTGCCAGTCAATTTGGTAAACCTAATGTCCGTCTTAGCTTAAAAAATGTCTCCCTTTACCTTGGATTCTACCTGGATGACGACTTCACACACACCTGGGATAAGAACATGTATTTGTCACTATATGGAGTCTTAAAATTTCACATTTAAAAAACAAAGTAAAAATAAGAATACACTGATGTTTATGACAAAATAAACTTTTATTAGTTCTGTAGACGTTAAAATCAGTAACAGTGCCAGGAGTCTGGAGTTGCTCTGTGCCACGAGGCAGGGGTCAGGGGCAAATAACTGCAGGAGTAGAAGTCACGGCGGTGGCAGTGGTAGAAGCGGCTGTGGTGGTAGTCAGGGCATTAGTATTGCTAGCCATGTAGTAGCGGCGGCAGTAGTATGAAGTCTTTTGTCGTCCAGTGCAACTCCAAATGTCCCATCGTTTTATTTGAAAGTGTGCAGCGTTCCTTTGAGCCGAGGAGCAGAAACGATCAAAAATACTGGAGTGACTCATGAAAAAGATGCTCTTCAGTTTAAATCTTCTTTATGAAAATGGCACCTGCCGCCGTACTAGTTGTAGTGGTGGCTGCCGTAGTAGTGGCCGCGGCAGAAGTAGGAGGAGTACTAATAGTACTAATAGCTTCAGAAATGGCATCCGCGATAGTACCAATGGCTTCCGAAATGGCGTCCGTGATGGGACTAACGGCTTCCGAAATGGCGTCCGCGATGGGACTAACGGCTTCCGAAATGGCGTCCGTGATGGGACTAACGGCTTCCGAAATGGCGTCCGTGATGGGACTAACGGCTTCCGAAATGGCGTCCGTGATGGGACTAACGGCTTCCGAAATGGCGTCCGTGATGGGACTAACGGCTTCCGAAATGGCGTCCGTGATGGGACTAACGGCTTCCGAAATGGCGTCCGTGATGGGACTAACGGCTTCCGAAATGGCGTCCGTGATGGGACTAACGGCTTCCGAAATGGCGTCCGTGATGGGACTAACGGCTTCCGAAATGGCGTCCGTGATGGGACTAACGGCTTCAGAAATGGCGTCCGTGATGGGACTAACTGCTTCAGAAATGGCGTCCGTGATGGGACTAACGGCTTCAGAAATGGCGTCCGTGATGGGACTAACGGCTTCAGAAATGGCGTCCGTGATGGGACTAACGGCTTCAGAAATGGCGTCCGTGATGGGACTAACGGCTTCCGAAATGGCGTCCGTGATGGGACTAACGGCTTCCGAAATGGCGTCCGTGATGGGACTAACGGCTTCCGAAATGGCGTCCGTGATGGGACTAACGGCTTCAGAAATGGCGTCCGTGATGGGACTAACGGCTTCCGAAATGGCGTCCGTGATGGGACTAACGGCTTCCGAAATGGCGTCCGTGATGGGACTAACGGCTTCAGAAAATGCGTCCGTGATGGGACTAACGGCTTCAGAAATGGCCACGGCGGAAGTAGTAGGAGCTGCTGTAGTAGTATCGGCGGCAGCAGCAGTAGTACCAGCGTCCGTGGTAGCAGTAGCGGCGACCGTGGTAGTAGTAGTGGTTGCGGTGGTAGTAGTAGTGGTGGTCACGGAGGTGGCAATAGTGGCCGCGGGGGTGGTAGTAGCGGCTGCCGTAGTAGTAGTGGCTGCGGCGGAAGTAATAGCGGCTGCGGTAGTAGTAGCAGTAGTGGCCGCCGTAGTAGCGGCCGCAGCGGGAGTAGTAGGGGCTGCAGAGGAAGTAGTGGCTGCGGTGGCATTAACAGCTGCAGAAATGGCTTCCGCAACAGTACCAATGGCTTCAGAAATGGCGTCCGCGATAGTACCAACGGCTTCCGAAATGGCGTCCGTGATGGGACTAACGGCTTCAGAAATGGCTTCCGAAATGGCGTCCGTGATGGGACTAACGGCTTCAGAAATGGCTTCCGAAATGGCGTCCGTGATGGGACTAACAACTTCCGAAATGGCATCCGTGATGGGACTAACAGCTTCTGAAATGGCGCCCGTGATGGGACTAACGGCTTCCGAAATGGCATCCGTGATGGGACTAACAGCTTCCGAAATGGCGCCCGTGATGGGACTAACGGCTTCCGAAATGGCGCCCGTGATGGGACTAACGGCTTCCGAAATGGCGCCCGTGATGGGACTAACGGCTTCAGAAATGGCGTCCGTGATGGGACTAACGGCTTCACAAATGACCACGGTGGAAGTAGTATCGGCGGCAGTAGTAGTATCGGCGGCGGCAGTAGTAGTAGCGGCGGCGGGGGCAGTAGTAGTAGCGGCGGCGGCAGTAGTAGTAGTATCGGCGGCGGCGGCAGTAGTAGTAGTATCGGCGGCGGGGGCAGTAGTAGTAGTATCGGCGGCGGCGGCGGCAGTAGCGGCGGCGGCGGCGGCGGCGGCGGCAGTAGCGGCGGCGGCAGTGGTAGGAGCGGCGGCGGGAGTAGTAGTTGTATCGGCGGCGGGGGCAGGAGTAGTAGTAGCGGCGGCGGGGGCGGTAGTAGTAGTATCGGCGGCGGGGGCAGTAGTAGTATCGGCGGGGGCAGTAGTAGTAGCGGCGGCGGGGGCAGTAGTAGTATCGGCGGCGGGGGCAGTAGTAGTATTATCGGCGGGGGCAGTAGTAGTATCGGCGGCGGGGGCAGTAGTAGTATCGGCGGCGGCAGTAGTAGTATCGGCGGGGGCAGTAGGAGTATCGGGGGGGGGGGGAGTAGTAGTATCGGCGGCGGGGGCAGTAGTAGTATCGGCGGCGGGGGCAGTAGTAGTATCGGCGGCGGGGGCAGTAGTAGTATCGGCGGCGGCAGTAGTAGTAGAATCGGCGGCGGGGGCAGTAGTAGTAGTATCGGCGGCGGCAGTAGTAGTATCGGCGGCGGCGGCAGTAGTAGTATCGGCGGCGGCGGCAGTAGTAGTATCGGCGGCGGCGGCAGTAGTAGTATCGGCGGCGGCGGCAGTAGTAGTAGTAGCGGCGGCGGGGGCAGTAGTAGTATCGGCGGGGGCAGTAGTAGTAGTATCGGGGGGGGGGGCAGTAGTAGTATCGGCGGCGGGGGGAGTAGTAGTAGTATCGGCGGCGGCGGGGGCAGTAGTAGTAGTATCGGCGGCGGCAGTGGGACGAGAGGACGGGGAGACAGTGGGACGAGAGGACGGGGAGACAGTGGGACGAGAGGACGGGGAGACAGTTCGGCGAGAGGACGGGGAGACAGTGGGACGAGAGGACGGGGAGACAGTTCGGCGAGAGGACGGGGAGACAGTTCGGCGAGAGGACGGGGAGACAGTGGGACGAGAGGACGGGGAGACAGTTCGGCGAGAGGACGGGGAGACGGTGTAGGGGCCTATAGGGAGCCTTCTTTGGTTCCACATGTCGTTGAAGTCGGGACGAGAGGACGGGGAGACAGTTCGGCGAGAGGACGGGGAGACAGTTCGGCGAGAGGACGGGGAGACAGTTCGGCGAGAGGACGGGGAGACAGTTCGGCGAGAGGACGGGGAGACAGTTCGGCGAGAGGACGGGGAGACAGTTCGGCGAGAGGACGGGGAGACAGTGTAGGGGCCTGTAGGGAACCTTCTTTGGTTCCACATGTCGTTGAAGTCGGTACGAGAGGACGGGGAGACAGTTCGGCGAGAGGACGGGGAGACAGTTCGGCGAGAGGACGGGGAGACCGTTCGGCGAGAGGACGGGGAGACCGTTCGGCGAGAGGACGGGGAGACCGTTCGGCGAGAGGACGGGGAGACCGTTCGGCGAGAGGACGGGGAGACAGTCCGGCGAGAGGACGGGGAGACAGTGTAGGGGCCTGTAGGGAACCTTCTTTGGTTCCACATGTCGTTGAAGTTGGGGCGAGAGAACGGCCTGAGGACGTGGGTGGAGTTAGGGATGAAGTCAATTGGCTCCTCCTCAAAATCCCAGGGGAAGGTCACATTTCTGCGGCGGCGAGCGAGGGGAGGAGCCGGGGGCGCCGAGGGGGCGCGGCAGGAGATCCAGACAACGACTCTGCCGCTGAGGGGCGGGCACGAACACAGCGCCACCACCAGGAGCTGAGGGAACACCATGTAAACGTCAAAAACGGCACAAGGACACACACAACAGCTGTGTCTCAATTCACAGTGTGCACAGTCCTGAGTGTATTCCGTGGACCGCATGGGCGTCGGCGACAGGTCCCTCCACTACGGGAAGCAGCCGCCGACTCCATTTTCTCCCGTAGAAGAAGTAGCGCGCGGTGCATGCTGGGATATACGAGTGCGTGAGGTGTGCATGGATGCACAGTTGGTTCACGCCCCGATTTCTATGGAAACGACTGCGGTTTTCAGGGTGCATTTTAAGTGTGCATGGGACAAAAACGAAATGGGACAGCAGGACCACCCTCCGAGCTGTGCACACTGAGAACTAAGACCCGGTCAACAAGACACTCACGAAACACGCACAACCAGACGCACAACCAGACACGAGACACGCACAACCAGACACACAACCAGACACGAGACGCGCACAACCAGACACGAGACACGCACAACCAGACGCACAACCAGACACGAGACGCGCACAATCAGACAGGAGACACGCACAACCAGACAGGAGACACGCTCAACCAGACAGGAGACACGCACAACCAGACGCACAACCAGACACGAGACACGCACATCCAGACACGCACAACCAGACACGCACAAACAGACGCACAACCAGACACGAGACACTCACAACCAGATGCACAACCAGACGCACAGACACGCACAGACACGCACAACCAGACACACAACCAGACACGCACAACCAGACGCACAACCAGACACGAGACACGCACAACCAGACACACAACCAGACACGCACAACCAGACGCACAACCAGACGAGACGCACACAACCAGACGCACAACCAGACACGCACAAACAGACGCACAACCAGACACGAGACACTCACAACCAGATGCACAACCAGACACACAGACACGCACAACCAGACACGCACAACCAAATGCACAGACACGACACGCACAACCAGACACACAACCAGACGCACAACCAGACACGAGAAACGCACAACCAGACGCACAACCAGACACGAGACACACACAACCAGACACACACAACCAGCCACACAACCAGACACGCACAACCAGCCACGCCCAACCAGCCACGCACAACCAGACGCACAACCAGACACGAGACACGCACAACCAGACGCACAACCAGACACGAGACACGCACAACCAGACACGCACAACCAGCCACACACAACCAGACACAACCAGACACACAACCAGACACGCACAACCAGACGCACAGACACGAGACACGCACAACCAGACGCACAGACACGAGACACGCACAACCAGACGCACAGACACGAGACACGCACAACCAGACGCACAGACACGCACAAACAGACGCACAAACAGACACGCACAACCAGGCGCACAAGCAAACACGCACAACCAGGCACACAAGCAAACGCAAAACCAGACACGAGACACGCACAACCAAACGCAAAACCAGACACGAGACACGCACAACCAAACGCAAAACCAGACACGAGACACGCACAACCAGACACACAACCAGACACGAGACACGCACAACCAGACACACAACCAGACACAAGACACGCACAACCAGACGCACAAACAGACACGAGACCAGACACACAACCAGATGCACAACCAGACACGAGACACGCACAACCAGACACACAACCAGACACGAGACATGCACAACCAGACGCACAAACAGACACGAGACACGCACAACCAGATGCACAACCAGACACGAGACACGCACAACCAGATGCACAGACACGCACAACCAGACGCACAAACAGGCACACAACCAAACGCAAAACCAGACACGAGACATGCACAACCAGACACAACCAGACACAAGACACGCACAACCAGATGCACAAACAGACACAAGACACGCACAACCAGATGCACAACCAGACACACAACCAGACACGAGACACGCACAACCAGATGCACAACCACCGGCTGGTTAGCTCAACTGGTAAGTCATGGACTTTCCCCCTAGGGGTTGTAGGTTCAAACCCCCCCCGGGCAATGAGCTAACCAGTGTGGGTCCTTGGGCAAGACCCTTCACGGTACTGCCCCCCGGGCGCCGAAAAAGATGGCTGCTCACTGCTCCTGAAAAGGATGGGTCAAATGCAGAAGTCAAATTTCTCCTGTGTGTCACTGTGTGTCATTGTGTGTGAGACCAATAAAGGCTTAAGCCTAATCTTAACCAGATGCACAACCAGACGCACAACCAGACACGAGACATGCACAACCAGATGCACAGACACGCACAACCAGACGCACAAACAGGCACACAACCAAACGCAAAACCAGACATGAGACGTGCACAACCAGACACAACCAGACACAAGGCACGCACAACCAGACGCACAGACACGAGACACGCACAACCAGATGCACAACCAGACACACAACCAGACACGAGACACGCACAACCAGATGCACAACCAGACACACAACCAGACACAACCAGACACACAACCAGACACAAGACACGCACAACCAGACACACAACCAGACACAAGACACGCACAACCAGACGCACAAACAGACACGAGACCAGACACACAACCAGATGCACAACCAGACACACAACCAGACACGAGACATGCACAACCAGATGCACAACCAGACGCACAACCAGACACGAGACACTCACAACCAGATGCACAACCAGACACACAACCAGACACGAGACTTGCACAACCAGACACGAGACACGCACAAACAGACATGACACACGCACAACCAGATGCACAACCAGACACACAACCAGACACGAGACACGCACAACCAGATGCACAACCAGACGCACAACCAGACACACAACCAGACACCTCAGTGGAGTTACGTTTTCTAAGTTTCACGTTGTCTGAGTCTCTTCTTTGCTCTCGGCTCTAACTCGTCCCCCTTCAGAAGCTCCTGCATCAGGATTGTCGGGTTTGTGTTCAGTTTGTGTCATGTTTTTGTAGATTTATGGAGAATTGTCGTGGAGCCTGTGGGCGGAGCCTCGTACTGTTTACCTTAAGAGTTTGAATAGGGCCAGGACAGATCACTAGATGACTCAAACATGGACTATAACAGCTCTTCATGTTTATGATGAGGAACAACGTGAGAACATGAGGAAGATGAACCTCCTCTTTAACACAGGGGTTTGTTCTCACCGACACGTTCCTCTGGACTTCCACAAAGACGCCGCCCTTCACTTTAGTCACCGTCCAATCAGGAACCAGCCCTGCCATGCTCGTCCAATCAGGAACCAGCCCTCTGTAAAGGAGGAAGAACATAAAACAGGAAACGCCAGTTTGTACCGAACCTGCGTCAAAATCATTTTACAATCAGAATCTTATGTTTCTGCTTTGTGTAAAAGTTTTTTTTTTCCCCGGTTCAGTCTTGGCAGCTCAGGTGAATAGAAAACAGTTTAAATCGTGTTGCTATGGTTACAACAGAACATCAAGTCCAAATTCTAAGGCAGAACTCCAAGACGGCTGCTCAGGGCAGCTGTGGTGTGTTGGGCTCCAGAGTTTGGCAAATAAACAGCATAGTTTACCAGCTTTTTTGGTACTTATTCCCTGTTTTTCAATGTAAATGTCATTTACTAAGACATCTAAATAAAAGACAGTTTAACAAAAGGAAATGTGGCTATTACACATGTTTGTGTAGCGCTGCTTTGTGTCCTTGTCCTTCCATCTATACAAAGGCATTTCTTGACTAGGAATATATCACCGAGTCTGTGGAATTTTTCACCTCCGAATGGTCCTGTGGGAGCCAAAAACTAAGCCAAAGGGTCTTTTTGGTCCTATTAATACAGGAAGCTTCGTATCCAAATCAGAGCAAACTGAGCAGCAGGAGGGGCCATGATTTATGTTGAAGCCAGTGCTCCAACAGTGCTTCCTCATGCTCCAGAGAAGGACGCACTGGGGCTGAAAGTGGAGCCTGGTGCGGCCGGACTGCTTCTCATTCAAACACACAACTGTAGTGAGAACGTGTCCGTGCGCTCTCAGGACTGGTTCTGCCGCCTGGACTCCAGGTTCTACCGGTTCGTTATGCGGAAACACCGCCGCTACTTCCTGATGCGCATTACCCACCCGGAGAAGTGTGTGCACACGTGCACCTGCTCATCGTGGTCAAATCCGTGACAGAGCAGCATGACTGGCGCGACCGGCCCCAGGTGGGACGCACGGCCGCGCCCCTTCTGGCATGTGCCTAAATGCCAGACCGCTCAGTCCATCACTGTTCGTGCGCAACTCGTGGCTGGAATCGATGAGAATCGTTAGATAAACTGCTAATCGATTCCGTGGAATTGAAACACACGGAACCGGTTCTCAACAGGAAATGGCTCTTGATTCCCATCCCTATTAACCATATGGTGTTATTATCAAAATTGAGCCAATATAAACTGTCCATGGATACTCTAACCTGGATCAAATCTTATTTAACTGGGCGCTCCCATTGTGTCCGTGTAAATGATAAAGTGTCTCAGTTGAAAGAGTGCACACTGGGAGTTCCACAAGGATCAATCCTTGGCCCACTGTTGTTCAGCTTGTACATTAATGACCTCCCGTCCGAGTGTGGTGACACTGGCGTTCAGATGTACGCTGATGACACCATCATCTACACGGAGGGGAAGGACCATGAACAAGTGGCGGTTAAATTATATCGATGGAAAACATTGCAAAATGGTTGAATGATTCCTGTCGAACACTAAATATTGGTAAAACAACAATGTTTTTCTCAACAAAACAAAATAAGTGTACCCCCTAGTGACAGTAAACGGAGAAATTATCAAAAATTTTGAATTTAGATATGTGGGAGTAATTTTAGATGAAAAAATGGAGAAACATGTCAAAAAGATTTGTCAAACAGTAAAATATGATTTGTCCACTTTTAAATCTATATGAAACTCCTTAACAAAACAAGGAGCAAAAACATAATTTAAATGCGATGATCCTGCCTCACTTAATGTTTGGTGTCTCCTGTTGGTCACAAGCCGATCAAACTACGATAAAACCTCTAAAATCTCTTCATAAACAAGCAATTAGGATCTCGATAAGAAACCGCGACACTCATCACTGTCAAATATTAGCAAAACAAATGCTCACTTTTGAATATGTGATCAAATCAGCCAATCTTAATTATTCAAGATCATTAATAATGTTGCTCCTCCACCACTGAAAAAGTTTATCAAATTAACACCTGACCAAAGGGTCCGGAGGGTAACCCTAACCCTAGCGATATGGTTTGCCCAGTTTTTACAGTTCGCACAAATGTTTGAGCAGCATCGTGAGGTTTACACTATTTTACAATCAATTTACAAACGACAAAGACACAGGACAAGACGACTACAGAGGACAGAACTCATGTGCGCATCAAGTTCTGACTCTTGCTCTTCACACAAAACGTAAATAAGCCCCGTAAGTTTTGTGTTAAAAGAAGAAATTCAATTTGTCAACTGGACAAAGTTTGTTTGGTCGAAAACGTTTCGCCGCTCATCCGAGAGGCTTCATCAGTTCTGGTTAGAGTGCTGGTAAGACACTTGCTTATATCTCACTGCAGGGAGGAGCTAACTAGCTAACTACTTTCCGAAACTATCTCTCCTATTGGTTTGTGTCTTTTGTTTCTCTGGCGTCTAGATTAGCATACCTATTCATCCCTACACGACTGTTTTTCACACCTCTGGCCCTGACCTGGCTCTAGCCCTATTGTTTCTTTTGTTTGTTTGATCTTGGTTTAAGAATGGAATTATAGATGCGAGACAAATAATGTCTGACTCCACCATTTCTGTTCAAAGAAGGATTCTCTTTTTTGACAAAAATAGCCTCTTTAACTCCCCTCTCAAACCAGTTCTTTTCCCTGGCTAAGATCTGAACCTCACTGTCCTCAAAAGAATGGCCCGTGGCTTCTAGGTGCAGATGTACGGCAGATGACGGTCCACTCTGGCACGCCCGCCTGTGTTGGTACATCCTCTTGTGAAGTGGCTGTTTTGTTTCTCTAGTGTAGCGCTCACTGCAGTCTTCACTACACTGAATGGAGTAGACCACATTGCTTTGTTTGTGGCTCGGTGTTTTGTCCTTTGGGTGGACGAGTTTTTGTCTTAAAGTGTTTGTGGGTTTGAAATAAACTGAGATTTCATATTGTCTGAAAATCCTCTGTAGTTTTTCCGACACACCGGCCAGGTACGGAATCGCTACCCCTTTCCTCCTGGGTTCGGATTCTCTGTTGTCTTGTTTCTTGTCATTGTCTCTCTTGGTTTTGTTGACAGCCCATTTGGGATAACCACAAACAGAGAGGGCTTCCTGCACATGTAGTTCTTCTTTCTCCTTACCCTCTGTGCTTGTGGGAACCACTTGGGCCCTGTGTTGTAATGTCCGAATAACTCCCAGTTTGTGCTGCAGTGGGTGGTGTGAATCAAAAAGCAGGTATTGGTCTGTGTGTGTGGGCTTCCTGAAGACTTCTACTTGGAGTCCCCGGTCTCCTCCTATCGTTACTGCATAATCTAAGAATGCCAATGTGTTATCCTTGGCATCTTCACGGGTGAATTTGATATTGGGATCTACAGAATTGATATGTGCAGTAAAAGTTTCCAAATCTTGAATTTTGATTTTTGAAAAATTATCAACATAACGAAACCAGTGTGTGGGAGGAGTGCCTGGATATGAAGCTAAGGCACTCTGTTCAAATTGGTCCCTCTAGAGAGGGACCAGAGCATCAACATCCTGCCTGCAGACAAAGGGAGATGCACGGTGATCTTGGACTCGGCTGATTATGAAATTGTTCCATGTATAAATTAGCCATGATAGGGGAGACCGGTGAGCCCATCGCACAGCCATGGATCTGCCTGTAGAAGTTCCCTCTGAACTGGAAATAGGTGGTATTTAGACAAATTTCCAGCAGTTGGCAGATTTGGTCAGGAGAAAGTTTGGTTCTCTCTTCTAGCTTGGAATCCTGCAGTAAACTCCTTCTCGCTGCTTCGACCGCTACAGCTGTGGGGATACAAGTGAAAAGAGAGGTTACATCAAAGGAAACCATTGTCTCATCCTGACCAAACTGGAGAAACTTCACTTTGTTTACAAATTCGGCTGTGTTCTCAATGTGGTGCTCCGTGTTGCCCACCAATGGAGCCAAGATGGTTTTTAGGTGTTTGGCCAAATTATATGTGATAGAGTCAACACTACACACAATGGGTCTGAGTGGTACTCCTTATTTGTGAATCTTCGGGAGGCCATAGATGCACGGGATAGCATCACCAGGGTACGGTCTGTAATACAGCTGTAGATCAATGACTTCTTCTCTCCTCAATTTCTGCAAGCAATCAATGATCTTCTTTTTGTACCCATTGGTGGGGTCCCGTTTCAGTACTTCGTATGTTGTCGTGTCACTGAGTAGGCTGTTCACCTTAGCCTCATAATCAGCTGCGTCCAAGATCACCGTGCATCTCCCTTTGTCCGCAGGCAGGATGTGGATGCTCTGGTCCCTCTCTAGAGGGACCAATTTGAACAGAGTGCCTTAGCTTCATATCCAGGCACTCCTCCCACACACTGGTTTCGTTATGTGGATGACAATTTTTCAAAAATCAAAATTCAAGATTTGGAACCTTTTACTGCACATATCAATTCTGTAGATCCTAATATCAAATTCACCCGTGAAGATGCCAAGGATAACACATTGGCATTCTTAGATTGTGCAGTAACGATAGGAGGAGACCGGGGACTCCAAGTAGAAGTCTTCAGGAAGCCCACACACACAGACCAATACCTGCTTTTTGATTCACACCACCCACTGCAGCACAAACTGGGAGTTATTCGGACATTACAACACAGGGCCCAAGTGGTTCCCACAAGCACAGAGGGTAAGGAGAAAGAAGAACAACATGTGCAGGAAGCCCTCTCGGTTTGTGGATATCCTAAATGGGCTGTTAACAAAACCAAGAGAGACAAGGGCAAGAAACAAGACAACAGAGAATCCGAACCCAGGAGGAAAGGGGTAGCGATTCCGTACCTGGCTGGCGTTTCGGAAAAACTACAGAGGATTTTCAGACAATATGAAATCCCAGTTTATTTCAAACCCACAAACACTTTAAGACAAAAACAAAAGAAACAATAGGGCTAGCCAGGTCAGGGCCAGAGGTGTGAAAAACAGTGTAGGGATGAATAGGTATGCTAAACTAGACGCCAGAGAAACAAAAGACTGAAACCAACAGGCGAGATAGTTTCGGGAAGTAGTTAGCTAGTTAGCTCCTCCCTGCAGCGAGATATAAGCAAGTGTCTTACCAGCACTCTAACCAGAACTGACGAAGCCTCTCGGATGAGCAGCGAAACGTTTTCGACCAAACAAACTTTGTCCAGTTGACAAATTGAATTTCTTCTTTTTACATGGATTCTACCTGGACGACTGAGGGACTTTTCACGCACCTCGTAAGTTTAGTTTAGTTTAGTTTAGTTTCATAAGCCTCGGTTTCCCATAATGCTCCACATACGACGGGAGCTCGTTAAGTACAAAAAGCAAACTTGTGTCGGATCGAGTCCGGTCTGCATTCTCACCTCAAACGAACCGCACCAGAGTTCCAATGGAACCGTGCAGAGACCGAGCTTTTTAGGTGGTCTCGGTTCTGTTTGCTCCGGATCGAGATTTTTGGTTTTTATTCACACCAGAACAAAAGGTCCGAATCAAAGGAGCAAACGAACTCTGGTTCATTTTAAACGAACCAAACAAGGTGTGAGAACGACCTAAGTGTAGGAGTCAATCGACATTTCCTAAGAATACAAACCTGTCAGCATTAAGACAAACCTGAAGGGGAATCCATTTTAACTCATGTAAATAATGTACCTTTGATGAAATGTTTATGAAATGCATTGTTTTATGCCGTGTTTAGTGTTTTGTCATGTTGTGCGTCTCAGGGACTGCAGATGGTAATTAGCTCGACGAGCTATAGTCTGGTACAAAGCATCTCTTCACTGACTGTGATTAATGCTCCTGTACATGGTTAACTTGGGAAATCCCAGGCTGCTTTCGTTCGTTCCGATCTAAAGACAGCCTGGCGACTATGGCAAGTGAGCTCTCCTGATTCTGGGAGCCAATCAGAGAGCGGGGAGGGGTGGAAAGACGGTGACACGTACTACGTGACAAACGGAAACTTGTAGTTTGAACTGACATGATTGGCTCTGGGCTACGTATACGCCAAATGATAGACATTCATAACGCCCAATAAACGGCCGTTGGCGATGGTAAACCACACCTCCACTACGAGATGTTCAGGAGGTGCTCCCAGACCATATCTCACTGTGATATGGTCTGGTGTAAACCAGGCAAGTACATGGTCCCTGTCAAATAAATCAAACAAAGAAAAATGTGGCGCTGACCTGTGGACCGTCACATCCTTGGGTCGGACACCAGGGGGCAGCCTCACCGTCACCACGTCTGCAGAGCACATGGCAGGAAGGGGCGGGGCAGCCGCAGGAAGTGGGCAGGAGGCGTGTGACGTCACGTTCCTCCGGGTCAGCCGATCCCAGTACCTCAGAGCGACGAGCAGAGGGGCGGAGCCCGCCTGAACCAGACCAGAACCTCATCCATATTGTGATTTAAAATGTCCAAAGTCCAACAGAACAAAGACGCACCTTTCCCCATGATGCAGTGCGGCAGGACAACGCCACTCTGAAGAGCCACCAGGAACCTTCTGCCTGAAGAGAAGAGCGGCACGCCAGAGAAGATCCATCTGAGGGAGAAGAATAAAGACGTGTTCTGAGCGACGTCACCACAGGGCTCGGCCCAAATGAAGCTCATCGAGGCCAGCGGCGGTTACAGCGGCCAATCTGGAGTGTGATTGGTCTGTTCAGCTCTGGACTTGGGACAAAATATTGAAATCCAAACCCCCGGGTCACGTAGAGCGGGTTAACCACTCTGCCGCGGTGCTGCCGTGACGTGTATACTCACCGTCCAATCGGATCGCAGAAAACCTGGATCTGTGGAAGCGAACCAAGAGCTGTGATTGGCTGCAGTGGAAGGTGGGCTCTGTCCAATCAGAGGGCGAGGAGCAGTTTCCACCTGGGGAAAACAAACAAAGTAACAAACTGGGACCCAACGGGGAACCCAGCCAAGACCAAACGGGAACCAAACGGGGAGCGATGGCGTCTTCACATTTGCCTGACGTGTTAAAGGTTCTAAAGGCGTTCTGGAGGTCCGGGTTCAGGGGTAACAGAACGATTCAAAAAGCAAACAGAAGGAGAGCGTCCTCCTCTGCACACGCACAGTGTTTTTGTAATAAACGTTACATCTGAGATGGACAAACTCTCCAGTGTGTTACTTTGGAACTGGCAAAAGGACAAATTCAATTTGTCAACTGGACAAAAAGGTCACGGTCAGTGTTCCCTCTAAGCTGTGCGCCTGTTCACCGCTCGCACATTCTCAGCGCACAAACCTCTGCAGCGCTCTGTAAATGAATTAGATCTGTATTTTTT
>JAVJIX010000251.1:40000-77500 GCA_036785185.1 Paratrypauchen microcephalus
TAATGTTTCACTGACCACAGCAGGACCCACACTGACCACAGGACCCACACTGACCACAGCAGGACTCACACTGACCGCAGCAGGACTCTCACTGACCGCAGGACCCACACTGACCACAGCAGGACTCACACTGACCGCAGCAGGACCCACACTGACCACAGGACTCACACTGACCGCAGCAGGACCCACACTGACCACAGCAGGACCCTCACTGACCACAGCAGGACCCTCACTGACCACAGCAGGACCCACACTGACCACAGCAGGACCCACACTGACCGCAGCAGGACCCACACTGACCACAGCAGGACCCTCACTGACCACAGCAGGACCCACACTGACCGCAGCAGGACCCACACTGACCGCAGCAGGACCCACACTGACCGCAGCAGGACCCACACTGACCGCAGCAGGACTCACACTGACCGCAGCAGGACTCACACTGACCGCAGCAGGACTCACACTGACCACAGGACCCACACTGACCACAGCAGGACCCTCACTGACCACAGCAGGACCCTCACTGACCACAGCAGGACCCACACTGACCACAGGACTCTCACTGACCACAGCAGGACCCTCACTGACCACAGCAGGACCCTCACTGACCACAGCAGGACCCACACTGACCACAGGACTCACACTGACCACAGCAGGACTCACACTGACCACAGCAGGACTCACACTGACCGCAGCAGGACTCACACTGACCGCAGCAGGACCCACACTGACCGCAGCAGGACCCACACTGACCACAGGACTCACACTGACCGCAGGACTCACACTGACCGCAGCAGGACTCACACTGACCGCAGCAGGACCCACACTGACCGCAGCAGGACCCACACTGACCACAGGACCCACACTGACCGCAGCAGGACTCACACTGACCGCAGCAGGACTCACACTGACCACAGGACTCACACTGACCGCAGCAGGACCCACACTGACCACAGGACCCACACTGACCACAGGACCCACACTGACCGCAGCAGGACTCACACTGACCGCAGCAGGACTCACACTGACCACAGGACCCACACTGACCGCAGCAGGACTCACACTGACCGCAGCAGGACTCACACTGACCACAGGACCCACACTGACCACAGGACTCACACTGACCGCAGCAGGACTCACACTGACCGCAGCAGGACCCACACTGACCGCAGCAGGACCCACACTGACCGCAGCAGGACCCACACTGACCGCAGCAGGACCCACACTGACCGCAGCAGGACTCACACTGACCGCAGCAGGACTCACACTGACCGCAGGACCCACACTGACCGCAGGACCCACACTGACCGCAGCAGGACTCACACTGACCGCAGCAGGACTCACACTGACCGCAACAGGACTCACACTGACCGCAACAGGACTCTCACTGACCGCAGCAGGACTCTCACTGACCGCAGCAGGACTCACACTGACCACAGGACCCACACTGACCACAGCAGGACTCACACTGACCGCAGCAGGACCCACACTGACCACAGCAGGACCCACACTGACCACAGGACCCACACTGACCGCAGCAGGACTCACACTGACCACAGGACCCACACTGACCGCAGCAGGACTCACACTGACCGCAGCAGGACTCACACTGACCGCAGCAGGACCCACACTGACCGCAGCAGGACCCACACTGACCACAGGACCCACACTGACCGCAGCAGGACCCACACTGACCGCAGCAGGACTCACACTGACCGCAGCAGGACCCACACTGACCGCAGCAGGACCCACACTGACCACAGGACCCACACTGACCGCAGCAGGACCCACACTGACCGCAGCAGGACCCACACTGACCGCAGCAGGACCCACACTGACCACAGGACTCACACTGACCGCAGCAGGACCCACACTGACCGCAGCAGGACCCACACTGACCGCAGCAGGACCCACACTGACCACAGCAGTGGTATATATATATATATATATATATAAATATATATATATATATATATATATATATATATATATATATATATATATATAAATAAAAGGAGCAGTGGGCAGCACATTACTGCGCCCGGGCACCATCTCCATGATCTTCTTGCTTCAGTTTGGAGGATTTTACCTGGAGCATGTTTTGGGTCAGTAAAATAATCTAACAGAAAAAGTGCAGTAATTTGATGAATAAACTAAGTTGTGATGACCTCAGGGGTGACACGGGTGTGTGACACTGGTGTGTGTTGTGTGACACTGGTGTGTGACACTGGTGTGTGACACTGGTGTGTGACACTGGTGTGTGACACTGGTGTGTGTTGTGTGACACTGGTGTGTGACACTGGTGTGTGACACTGGTGTGTGTTGTGTGACACTGGTGTGTGACACTGGTGTGTGACACTGGTGTGTGACACTGGTGTGTGTTGTGTGACACTGGTGTGTGTAGTGTGACACTGGTGTGTGTAGTGTTGTGTGACACTGGTGTGTGTAGTGTGACACTGGTGTGTGTAGTGTTGTGTGACACTGGTGTGTGTAGTGTGACACTGGTGTGTGTAGTGTTGTGTGACACTGGTGTGTGTTGTGTGGTCACTGTGCAGGTCGGATGTGGCTCAGGGAGTTGGTGTTTGTGAACACACATGAAAATTAGGGGGAACATTGCTCCCGGGGCTTCTGTCCCGGTTGTGTCCCGGTTGTCTCCCGGTTGTCTCCCGGTTGTGTCCCCCGGTTGTGTCCCCCGGTTGTGTCCCCCGGTTGTGTCCCCCGGTTGTGTCCCCCGGTTGTGTCCCGGTTGTGTCCCCCGGTTGTGTCCCGGTTGTCCCCCGGTTGTCCCCCGGTTGTCTCCCGGTTGTCTCCCGGTTGTCCCCCGGTTGTCCCCCGGTTGTCCCCCGGTTGTCCCCCGGTTGTCTCCCGGTTGTCTCCCGGTTGTCTCCCGGTTGTCCCCCGGGACTTACCTCCGGGGCGGGCTCCCGTCTCCCGCACGAAGCTCCACACAGTCACCGAGGCCGGTGTGCTGCCCGCGGCCGAGGAGGGCGCGCCGTGTCCGGGCTCAGCTGCTCCCGAGTCCCGGTGATCCTCCCGGACTGAGACCAGACTGAACCCCGTTAGAACCAGACCCAGAACCAGGCCAAAAACCACCGGGACCAGAGCCAGCGCACGCGCCCGGACTGCCCTCACGCGCCCCGCCGCCGCCATGTTCCGGTCCTACAGCGCGAGGCCGCGCGCACGTGCAGATAATGACACAGGTGTGTGCGGGGGGCGGGGCGGGGGGCGGGGACAGGTGCACCGGGCCTGATTACTGCGGTTTGTACTAGTGATGTCCAAATGAAGCACCACGTTCACTTGTACCGGTACAAATGATTCAATAATTGCAGGGCTCTCAAGTCTCGCGCATTGAGAGTGTGACACACGCAATTCGACGTGTTCACACACTCACACGCCACACATGACATTTCTCACGCTGATTTCTTTTTCTTTTTTCTTTTTTTTTTGTGCCCAGAAAATCGGTCTGTGTGGCTTAGTTTATGCAGGCTTCGCGCGGTTTCAGCGAAAAAAAAACTCCCCCTGCTCCGGGCGCACGGTCCGAGCGACGCCGGAGCAGACGCGCCGTCCCCCGGGCACGTCCTGAGCCTCAGTCCCGGTGCCACGTCTCCTCTGAGACGCACCGACTCCGGTCCCCGTGTCTCCGTCTGTGCGTAACGTGTCCCCCCCGACGGCCTACGCACGGAATACGCGCGGCCCAGAGCCGAACTGCCCATGGTGAGACGCGGTGAGCCGCGGTGAGACGCGGTGAGACGCGGTGAGCCGCGGTGAGACGCGGTGAGCCGTGGTGAGCCGCGGTGAGACGCGGGCCCGGTGCATTAACCGGACTCTTACATGAATCCGTTAAAAATACCCCCCCCCCCCTCCCCGCCCCTCTCAGCACTGACAAAGTGATGATAAAACAAACTGAACCATCAGGTAATAACTTTTCTCTTTAGACAAACAGGACTAAACCAGGTCTAAACCAGGACTAAACCAGGACTAAACCAGGACTAAACCAGGACTAAACCAGGACTAAACCAGGACTAAACCAGAACTAAACCAGAACTAAACCAGGACTAAACCAAGACTAAACCAAGACTAAACCAGGTCTAAACCAGGACTAAACCAGAACTAAACCAGGACTAAACCAGAACTAAACCAGGACTAAACCAGAACTAAACCAGGACTAGACCAGGACTAAACCAGAACTAAACCAGAACTAAACCAGATCTAAACCGGGTCTAAACCAGCACTAAACAGCACTAAACCAGGTCTAAACCAGGACTAGACCAGGACTAGACCAGGACTAGACCAGGACTAAACCAGAACTAGACCAGGACTAAACCAGAACTAAACCAGATCTAAACCGGGTCTAAACTAGGACTAAACCAGGACTAAACCAGGACTAAACCAGGACTAAATCAGGACTAAACCAGAACTAAACCAGATCTAAACCGGGTCTAAACCAGCACTAAACCAGGACTAAACCAGGTCTAAACCAGGACTAAACCAGAACTAAACCAGGATTAGACCAGGACTAAACCAGAACTAGACCAGGACTAAACCAGAACTAAACCAGATCTAAACCGGGTCTAAACCAGCACTAAACCAGAACTAAACCAGGTCTAAACTAGGACTAAACCAGGACTAAGCCAAGACTAAACCAGATCTAAACTGGGTCTAAACCAGGACTAAACCGGGACTAAACCAGGACTAAATCAGGACTAAACCAGAACTAAACCAGATCTAAACCAGGTCTAAACCAGCACTAAACCAGGACTAAACCAGGTCTAAACTAGGACTAAACCAGAACTAAACCAGGATTAGACCAGGACTAAACCAGAACTAGACCAAGACTAAACCAGATCTAAACCGGGTCTAAACCAGGACTAAACCAGGTCTAAACTAGGACTAAACCAGGTCTAAACCAGGACTAAGCCAGGACTAAACCAAGACTAAACCAAGACTTTGTGTGATAACATATTATCCTGTGCATTATTGAATGATAATATGGACTTTTAGTTATAAAAGCATTTCCATATTAACAAAGTACCTTCTAATTCTGCCCTGCCCTTCCACCATCCCCCCTGGTTTCATTTTATAACTCGACTACTGTCGCCCCCCCCCCCTTTCCCCGTCCTCGGGGAAAAAAGTCACAACCCACTGTGGTGGATATTGATTTCCAGACCTCCTAAAGCAGACAAAGACTTGACTGCAGAGTTTTCATCTATTTTATCTCACTTTGTGTCAATGTATGATCGTTTGTTGTTGCTGGGTGATTTTAATATCCATGTCCATGTCCGGATAAGAGTTCTGTGAGGTATTGGATGTGTTGGGGTTCACCCAGCATATTGAACAAGCCGCCCATACACTGGGTCATCCTCTGGACCTTTCCTGTGGTTTTTCTGTTGAGAACATCTCAGTTGACGATGCTTCATTTTCTGATCATGAGCCCATTTTTTTCAACATCAACATTGCAAATCCTGTTCAGATAGTCAAAGTACAAAGTACTTCTGTCGCTTAAACTCGCAGGCTACTGCCCAGTTCACTGTGTTTTAAGTAAAGATGTAGCCTCAGCTATGACTGCAGCAGCTAATGCCTCATGTAGCTCTGACAATTTAATTCATCCTGCTCAGACATTGTGGATTCAGTGGCTCCTCTCAAACATCCTAATTTTAAACCTAATGTGAGACTCGATGATCATACCCGCTCACTCAGGCAGGCCTGCCGCAGAGCTGAAAGGAAACGGAAGAAAGACTTACGGTCTCCTTTCAAATCTGCCCTGCTATCGTTTCAGGCCGCCGCCAAAGAAGCCAGAGCCAGATATTTTTCAGATATCATTAACCGGCATTCACATAGACTGAAGATCCTGTTTAACACAATAAACTCCATCATCAACCCACCTCGTTCTCCAGCTCCCATTATAAATTCGGATCTCTGCGAGAACTTCCTACATTTTTTCATTGAGAAAATTGAGAACATCAGAGCTCTATTTCCTCCTCTTGTTCCATCGCCTCCTCCACCCCCACACGCTATAGGTCCTCTCTGTCCTTTTAACCCTGTCTCCATGGTCCATTTAAAGGACATTGTCCTACACATGAAAACCACCACGTCCCCTGGTGATGAGGTTCCATTTTTAAGGAGGCTTTTCACATCATTATAAACTCTTGTCTGTCATCTGGTACTGTCCCTGCTCACCTCAAACATGCATTTGTCCAACCTCTACTCAAGAAACCCAACCTGGACTCAAATTGCTTGAACAACTATAGGCCCATTTCTAAACTCCCGTTTATTTCTAAAGTGCTCGAAAAAGTAGTGTTGTCCCAGCTCTCCCCCTTCCTCTCGCAGCACGCCATCTTGGAGCCCTTTAATCAGGTTTCAGGGCCTGGCACAGCACCGAAACTGCATTGCTTAAAATAACAAATGACTTGCTCCTCACACTCGACGCTGGTCAAAATGCAGTCCTGGTCCTATTGGACCTCAGTGCGGCCACAATGGACCATACCATCCTCACAGTGGACCATACCATCCTCACAGTGGACCATACCATCCTCCTCAACCGCCTTGAAGAGTGGGTGGGCATTAAAGGGACAGCACTGCTATGGTTCAAGTCCTATCTCCAACATAGAACTTTTTCAGTTTCCATCGGCCATTCCTCATCTGCTTCTGCTCCGGTCTCCTATGGTGTCCCCCAAGGCTCAATTTTAGGGCCAATACTCTTCTGCCTATACATGCTCCCCCCTAGGAGACATTATCCGTAAACATTTAGTTTCCTTTCATTTCTACGCCGATGACACACAATTATACTTACCATTAACATCACAGGACTCCGCCCAATCTCTCCTAGACTGTGGAGAGGCCATTAAGCTTTGGATGTCCAACAATTTTCTACAACTCAACGACAGCAAGACCGAGGTCATCGTTTTTGGATCCCCTAAATCAATACCCACAGTTACTGGCAATCTATCTCACCTCTCCTCTTTTGTTTAGCCTTCTGCCAAAAGCCTTGGGGTTATCTTTGACTCTGACTTGTGTTTCAAAAAACAAATAAATACAGTCATAAAAAATAGTTACCAGATCTGGAAACAGTTATCCATGCCTTTATAACATCTCGGCTGGATTACTGCAACGCCCTCTACTTTGGCCTCCCCCAGACCCAGCGAGCTCGCCTGCAGCTGGTGCAAAATGCTGCTGCTCGACTTTTAACAGGCACCAAGAGGCAGGAACACATCACTCCTGTCCTCTCCTCTATGCACTGGCTTCCCTTTTGTTTCAGAATCCAATTTAAAACACTTCTTTTGGTTTTTAAGTCCTTTCATGACCCCCAAGTACATCTCCGACATGCTGCGACATTACTCTGCACCCAGGTCCCTCAGATCTGCCGATAAAGGTCTCCTTTGTGTTGCCCGCTCCCGCCTCAAGCACAAAGGGGGCCGTGCTTTTGTCTCTGGAACAGTTTACCTGCTGACATCAGATCTGCTCCAACAATCACCACTTTTAAATCCAAACTAAAAACTCACCTGTTCACTGTGGCCTTTGCCTCTGAGCTCTTTTTATCTCTTTTATCCTTTTATTTCATCTTATGTTTACTTGTTGTTCCCATGTCAAATGTTCTTTGTATTTTATGCTGCCGAATTATTTATTAGTTTTTTTTTACATTGTTCAGCACTTTGGCCAGTTTTCACTGTTTATAAATAAAATTTACTTACAAGTACCGCGAGTGCAGGTGTAGTACTGTGAGTACAGGTGTAGTACTGTGTGTGCAGGTGTAGTACCGTGTGTGCAGGTGTAGCACCGTGAGTGCAGGTGTAGCACCGTGAGTACAGGTGTAGTACTGTGTGTGCAGGTGTAGTACTGTGTGTGCAGGTGTAGTACCGTGTGTGCAGGTGTAGCACCGCGAGTACAGGTGTAGTACCGTGTGTACAGGTGTAGTACCGTGTGTACAGGTGTAGTACCGTGTGTACAGGTGTAGCACCGTGAGTGCAGGTGTAGTACCGTGTGTGCAGGTGTAGTACCGTGTGTACAGGTGTAGCACCGTGAGTGCAGGTGTAGTACCGCGTGTGCAGGTGTAGTACCGCGTGTACAGGTGTAGTACCGCGTGTACAGGTGTAGTACCGCGTGTGCAGGTGTAGTACCGTGTGTGCAGGTGTAGTACTGTGTGCAGGTGTAGTACCGTGTGTACAGGTGTAGTACCGTGTGTGCAGGTGTAGTACCGTGTGTGCAGGTGTAGTACCGTGAGTACAGGTGTAGTACCGCGTGTGCAGGTGTAGTACCGCGTGTGCAGGTGTAGTACCGCGTGTGCAGGTGTAGTACCGCGTGTGCAGGTGTAGTACCGTGAGTACAGGTGTAGTACCGTGTGTGCAGGTGTAGCACCGTGTGTGCAGGTGTAGTACCGTGTGTGCAGGTGTAGCACCGTGAGTACAGGTGTAGTACCGCGTGTGCAGGTGTAGTACCGTGTGTACAGGTGTAGCACCGTGAGTACAGGTGTAGCACCGTGAGTACAGGTGTAGTACCGCGTGTGCAGGTGTAGTACCGTGTGTGCAGGTGTAGCACCGTGTGTGCAGGTGTAGTACTGTCTACAGGTGTACAGGTGTAGTACTGTGTACAGGTGTAGTACCGTGAGTACAGGTGTAGTACAGTGAGTACAGGTGTAGTACAGGTGTAGTACCGTGAGTACAGGTGTAGTACAGGTGTAGTACCGTGAGTACAGGTGTAGTACTGTGTACAGGTGTAGTACAGGTGTAGTACCGGTGTAGTACCGTCTACAGGTGTAGTACCGTCTACAGGTGTAGTACCGTGAGTACAGGTGTAGTACCGTGAGTACAGGTGTAGTACCGTGTGTACAGGTGTAGTACTGTGTGTACAGGTGTAGTACTGTGTGTACAGGTGTAGTACAGGTGTAGTACTGTGTACAGGTGTAGTACTGTGAGTACAGGTGTAGTACTGTGAGTACAGGTGTAGTACCGTGTGTGCAGGTGTAGTACCGTGTGTGCAGGTGTAGCACCGTGAGTGCAGGTGTAGTACCGTGTGTACAGGTGTAGTACCGTGTGTACAGGTGTAGTACCGCGTGTGCAGGTGTAGTACCGCGTGTGCAGGTGTAGTACCGCGTGTACAGGTGTAGTACCGCGTGTGCAGGTGTAGTACCGTGTGCAGGTGTAGTACCGTGTGCAGGTGTAGTACCGTGTGTACAGGTGTAGTACCGTGTGTGCAGGTGTAGTACCGTGTGTGCAGGTGTAGTACCGTGAGTACAGGTGTAGTACCGTGTGTACAGGTGTAGTACCGTGTGTGCAGGTGTAGTACCGTGAGTACAGGTGTAGTACCGTGTGTGCAGGTGTAGCACCGCGAGTACAGGTGTAGTACCGCGTGTGCAGGTGTAGTACCGCGTGTGCAGGTGTAGTACCGCGTGTGCAGGTGTAGTACCGCGAGTACAGGTGTAGTACCGTGTGTGCAGGTGTAGTACCGTGAGTACAGGTGTAGTACCGTGAGTACAGGTGTAGTACCGTGAGTACAGGTGTAGTACCGCGTGTGCAGGTGTAGTACCGCGTGTGCAGGTGTAGCACCGTGTGTGCAGGTGTAGCACCGTGTGTGCAGGTGTAGTACCGTGTGTGCAGGTGTAGCACCGTGAGTACAGGTGTAGTACCGCGTGTGCAGGTGTAGTACCGCGTGTGCAGGTGTAGTACCGTGAGTACAGGTGTAGTACCGTGTGTACAGGTGTAGCACCGTGAGTACAGGTGTAGTACCGCGTGTGCAGGTGTAGTACCGTGTGTGCAGGTGTAGCACCGTGTGTGCAGGTGTAGTACTGTCTACAGGTGTACAGGTGTAGTACAGGTGTAGTACTGTGTACAGGTGTAGTACCGTGAGTACAGGTGTAGTACAGTGAGTACAGGTGTAGTACAGGTGTAGTACCGTGAGTACAGGTGTAGTACAGGTGTAGTACCGTGAGTACAGGTGTAGTACTGTGTACAGGTGTAGTACAGGTGTAGTACCGGTGTAGTACCGTCTACAGGTGTAGTACCGTCTACAGGTGTAGTACCGTGAGTACAGGTGTAGTACCGTGAGTACAGGTGTAGTACCGTGTGTACAGGTGTAGTACTGTGTGTACAGGTGTAGTACTGTGTGTACAGGTGTAGTACAGGTGTAGTACTGTGAGTACAGGTGTAGTACTGTGAGTACAGGTGTAGTACTGTGTGTACAGGTGTAGTACTGTGTGTACAGGTGTAGTACTGAGAGTACAGGTGTAGTACAGGTGTAGTACTGCGAGTACAAGTGTAGTACTGTGTACAGGTGCAGTACTGTGTGTACAGGTGCAGTACTGTGTACAGGTGTAGTACAGGTGTAGTACAGGTGTAGTACAGGTGTAGTACTGTGTACAGGTGTAGTACAGGTGTAGTACTGTGTACAGGTGTAGTACAGGTGTAGTACTGTGAGTACAGGTGTAGTACAGGTGTAGTACTGTGTACAGGTGTAGTACTGTGAGTACAGGTGTAGTACAGGTGTAGTACTGTGTACAGGTGTAGTACAGGTGTAGTACAGGTGTAGTACTGTGAGTACAGGTGTAGTACAGGTGTAGTACTGTGTACAGGTGTAGTACTGTAGTACTGTGAGTACAGGTGTAGTACAGGTGTAGTACTGTGTACAGGTGTAGTACAGGTGTAGTACTGTGTACAGGTGTAGTACAGGTGTAGTACTGTGAGTACAGGTGTAGTACAGGTGTAGTACTGTGTACAGGTGTAGTACTGTAGTACTGTGTTCTGTTCTGATGTAGTTTCCTCTCCACAGACACACCTGGAATTGTGTTTTTTTCATTCACATATTTTTATTTTATTTTATTAAATCAGTCAAACATCACGGGCTTTGGAAAGTCCAGACGTCACGTTTGAGCTTTTAACACCAAAAACACTAAAAACCACATCATTAATGACATCTAATTACAGTGAAGGTGCCACAGAGCCGTACTATTACATACTTTTATACTAATACTTTTATAGAGTCAAAGTGCCTTCTTACATTTGCAGATTCAGTCAATCTCTCAGGGACAGTTCAAAATATTAAATAATAAAGCTGTATGTTTGACTGAAGTCTTTTGTCGTCCAGTACAACTCCAAATGTCCCATCGTTTTACTTGAAAGTGTGCAGCGTTCCTTTGAGCCGAAACGATCAATGAGAGTGACTCATGGAAAAGATGCTCTTCAGTTTTAAAACTTCTTTATAGCGCCTGCCATAGTAGTAGTCGTAGTCGTGGCGGCGGCCGCCGTAGTAGTCGTGGCGGCGGCCGTAGTAGTCGTGGCGGCTGCTGCCGTAGTAGCCGCCGCCGTAGTAGTCGCGGCCGCCGCCGCAGTAGTAGTCGCGGCCGCCGCCGCAGTAGTTGTAGTCGCGGCCGCCGTAGTAGTTGTAGTCGCGGCCGCCGTAGTAGTTGTAGTCGCGGCCGCCGTAGTAGTTGTAGTCGCGGCCGCCGTAGTAGTTGTAGTCGCGGCCGCCGTAGTAGTTGTAGTCGCGGCCGCCGTAGTAGTCGTCGCGGCCGCCGTAGTAGTCGTGGCGGCTGCTGCCGTAGTAGCCGCCGCCGTAGTAGTCGCGGCCGCCGCCGTAGTAGTAGTCGCGGCCGCCGCCGTAGTAGTAGTCGCGGCCGCCGCCGTAGTAGTAGTCGCGGCCGCCGCCGTAGTAGTCGTCGCGGCCGCCGTAGTAGTCGTCGCGGCCGCCGTAGTAGTAGTCGCGGCCGCCGTAGTAGTAGTCGCGGCTGCCGTAGTAGTACAGGGCGTAGTCGCGGCGGCTGCCGTAGTCGTGGCGGCTGCCGTAGTAGTAGTAGTAGTGGCGGCTGTCGTAGTAGTCGTCGCGGCCGCCGTAGTAGTAGTAGTCGCGGCCGCCGTAGTAGTAGTAGTCGCGGCCGCCGTAGTAGTAGTAGTCGCGGCCGCCGTAGTAGTAGTAGTCGCGGCCGCCGTAGTAGTAGTAGTCGCGGCCGCCGTAGTAGTAGTAGTCGCGGCCGCCGTAGTAGTAGTCGCGGCCGCCGTAGTAGTAGTCGCGGCCGCCGTAGTAGTCGCGGCCGCCGTAGTAGTCGCGGCCGCCGTAGTAGTCGTGGCTGCCGTAGTAGTACAGGGCGTAGTCGCGGCGGCTGCCGTAGTCGTGGCGGCTGCCGTAGTAGTAGTAGTGGCGGCTGCCGTAGTAGTCCAGGTCGTAGCGGCTGCTGCCGTAGTAGTCGCGGCCGCCGTTGTAGTCGCGGCCGCCGTTGTAGTACAGGGCGTAGTCGCGGCCGCCGCCGTAGTAGTCGCGGCCGCCGTAGTAGTAGTAGTCGCGGCCGCCGTAGTAGTAGTAGTCGCGGCCGCCGTAGTAGTAGTAGTTGCGGCCGCCGTAGTAGTCGCGGCCGCCGCAGTAGTAGTAGTCGCGGCCGCCGCAGTAGTAGTAGTCGCGGCCGCCGCAGTAGTAGTAGTCGCGGCCGCCGCAGTAGTAGTCGCGGCCGCCGCAGTAGTAGTCGCGGCCGCCGCAGTAGTAGTCGCGGCCGCCGTAGTAGTACAGGGCGTAGCGGCGGCTGCCGTAGTAGTCGCGGCCGCCGTAGTAGTCGCGGCCGCCGTAGTAGTCGCGGCCGCCGTAGTAGTAGTAGTCGCAGCCGCCGTAGTAGTAGTAGTCGCAGCCGCCGTAGTAGTAGTAGTAGTCGCGGCTGCCGTAGTAGTACAGGTCGTAGCGGCGGCTGCCGTAGTAGTCGCGGCCGCCGTAGTAGTAGTAGTCGCGGCCGCCGTAGTAGTAGTAGTCGCGGCCGCCGTAGTAGTCGCGGCTGCCGTAGTAGTAGTAGTCGCGGCTGCCATAGTAGTAGTAGTCGCGGCCGCCGTAGTAGTCACGGCCGCCGTAGTAGTACAGGGCGTAGCGGCGGCTGCCGTAGTAGTCGCGGCCGCCGTAGTAGTAGTAGTAGTAGTCGCGGCCGCCGTAGTAGTAGTAGTAGTCGCAACCGCCGTAGTAGTAGTAGTAGTCGCGGCCGCCGTAGTAGTAGTAGTAGTCGCGGCCGCCGTAGTAGTAGTAGTCGCGGCCGCCGTAGTAGTAGTAGTCGCGGCCGCCGTAGTAGTAGTAGTCGCGGCCGCCGTAGTAGTACAGGTCGTAGTAGTAGTAGTAGTCGCGGCCGCCGTAGTAGTCGCGGCCGCCGTAGTAGTCGCGGCCGCCGTAGTAGTCGCGGCCGCCGTAGTAGTCGCGGCCGCCGTAGTAGTCGCGGCCGCCGTAGTAGTCGCGGCCGCCGTAGTAGTCGTGGCTGCCGTAGTAGTACAGGGCGTAGTCGCGGCGGCTGCCGTAGTCGTGGCGGCTGCCGTAGTAGTAGTAGTGGCGGCTGCCGTAGTAGTCCAGGTCGTAGCGGCTGCTGCCGTAGTAGTCGCGGCCGCCGTTGTAGTCGCGGCCGCCGTTGTAGTACAGGGCGTAGTCGCGGCCGCCGCCGTAGTAGTCGCGGCCGCCGTAGTAGTCGCGGCCGCCGTAGTAGTCGCGGCCGCCGTAGTAGTCGCGGCCGCCGTAGTAGTACAGGTCGTAGTAGTAGTAGTCGCGGCAGCTGCCGTAGTAGTACAGGTCGTAGCAGCTGCTGCCGTAGTAGCGGCGGCCGCCGCCGTAGTAGTAGCGGCGCCTGCCGTAGTAGTAGCGGCGCCTGCCGTAGTAGTAGTGGTGGTCGTGGAGGCTGCAGTGGTAGTAGTAGTGGCAGCAGTAGCAAAAGCTGCAGAAATAGCGTCCGCGATAGTACTAATGGCTTCAGAAATGGCGTCCGCGATAGTACCAACAGCTTCAGAAATGGTGTCCACGGCGGTGGGTGCAGTCGTTGTGGCGGCGGCCGGAGTTGTTGTGGCGGTGGTGGTGGTAGTAGTGGCTGCGGCGGTAGTAGTAGTGGCTGCGGCGGTAGTAGTAGTGGCTGCGGCGGTAGTAGTAGTGGCTGCAGAATCGGCTTCCGCAGCAGGAGCAAAAGCTGCAGAAATAGCGTCCGCGATAGAACTAATGGCTTCAGAAATAGCGTCCCAAATGGTGTCCGCGGTAGCCGCAGTCGTAGTGGTGGTGGCCTCAGTAGTGGTAGTAGTAGTACTCTCTGACGTCCTGGCCCAAGGGAAAAAAAAAAAATCAGAACATGTTTTGGCTCCCACAGCCCCGCCCACAGCCCCGCCCACAGCACAGAGGCACACCCACAGCCCCAGGCCCTTAAATCTTTTTGGTCCGTTTGCTGACGTGCACATCGTCTCCATAACTGCTGAGCATTCTACCATAGAGACACATGTAGAACACCCCCAGTGTGATGAGAGGGAGGGGTTAGCGGCTGGGGGAGACATTCAGACACTACCACAGTGTTTCAGTTGAGATTTTTACCTTGTAGTCCCTGCAGTAGGAGCAGAGGTGAGCGAGGTGTGGACCGGGTCTCCAGTGAAAGGCTCATCAGGAAGATCAAAAACACCCCACAACTCATTAAACCTTTTGTACGTGGAAGGACGAGAGGACGGGGAGGCAATGTAGGGGCCTGTAGGGATCCTTCTGCGGTTCCACATGTTCCACAAGTCGGGGCGAGAGAACGGCCTGTGGACGTGGGATTTAGGGATGAAGTCAGTTGGCTCCTCCTCAAAATCCCAGGGGAAGGTCACACTTCTGCGGCGGCGAGCGAGGGGAGGAGCCAGGGGTGCCGAGGGGGCCGGGCAGGAGATCCAGACAACGACTCTGCCGCTGAGGGGCGGGCACGAACACAGCGCCACCGCCAGCTGAGGGAACACCATGTAAACGTCAAAAACAGCACAAGGACACACCATGACATGTTTTATAAGTTTCACTTTTTGTCGCAGAGTCTCTCCTCCCTTTGCTCTCGGCTCCATTTCCCTCCCCCTTCAGAGCGTCGCACTCCTGAACCTCCTGCATCACATCAGGTTTGTCCAGGTGCGGTATTCCATCAACGTCGCTAAACATAGCGGCGCCTAAGTGGTTAAGCCTCGCCTGAAGAAGCGTCACCTTAGACTGAAGTCGTTCCACTAAAGCGTTTCAGCTGTGCCTCAGCGGCGCCAACTTCAGCCGCGCCGATCCTGTCCTGGCCTAGACGCGTGCACGGGGAACGCAAGAAGCCCTGAACAAGCGACTGTCGAAAACACCATCATGTCGAAGATTTGGGCTGATTATTTCAGCGCATCAGAACAGAAGTTGCTTTTGCAACTCTACAACACATTTGCAATAACCAAGGCCAGAGACATGGCGTGGCAGAAGATCGCCGAGCGCTTAAAGGGATAGTGCGGTTTTCTTGATGTGAATCTGTACGGTGTCCCCTTCAGCAGTGTCGTCCATTAACACCGACTTACCGCTGACAGCGTCCTCTGACGCTGTCAGCGTCAGAGGACGGTTCTGCTCCGGTTCTGTAGCTCACAAAAGTAGTTCCAGTAAGTTAGCAGAGACAGTTAATAAAGCTTGTTTTTCTTAAAACAATATTTGTTCAAAAAGTGATACATTTGTGTCACAAAACAGTTGGTCTCGAAAAATTCAGCAGTCGGAATCGCTTGGTCCCATTTTCTCTCGAGTCGTATCACTGTGCGCCTATTATTATTATTAGCCTGTTCACTTGTAAGTGGATGTTTACAAGTGAACAGACTAATACTACTAATGTGGTGAGCCCCACCCTGGACCCGCTGCAGTTTGCCTACAAGCCAAACGTAGGAGTAGAGGACGCCGTCATCTACTTGCTGCAGCGGGCCGCTCACCCACCTAGAGACCGCCGGGAGTGCTGTGAGAGTCATGTTCTTTGACTTCTCCAGTGCCTTCAACACCATCAGGCCGGCGCTGCTGCGGGGGAAGCTGGAGGACGCGGGAGTGGATGGACATCTCGCTGCCTGGACCATCGACTACCTCACTGACCGTCCACAGTACGTGCGGCTGCGCGGCTGTGAGTCAGAGGTGGTAGTCTGCAGCACGGGGGCCCCCCAGGGAACTGTCCTCTCACCCTTCCTCTTCACCATCTACACCTTGGACTTCACATACAACACAGACAACTGCCATCTCCAGACGTTCTCTGACAACTCGGCCATTGTGGGCTGTGTGTCAGAGGGGAACGAGCTGGAGTACCGCTCGGTCATCAGAGACTTTGTGGACTGGTGTGGGCGCAACCACCTGAGCCTTAACACCAGTAAGACAAAGGAGCTGGTGATGGACTTCAGGAGGAGACCACTACCTCACTCACCGGTGAACATCCAGGGGCAGGACATAGAGACTGTGGACAGTTTCAAGTACCTGGGTGTTCACCTCAACAATAAACTGGACTGGTCCCACAACACCGACGCCCTGTACAAGAAGGGCCAAAGTCGACTCCACCTCCTGAGGAGACTGAGGTCCTTTGGAGTGTGCAGGCCTCTGCTCAAGACTTTTTATGACTCTGTGGTGGCCTCTGCTCTCCTCTACGCTGTCGTCTGCTGGGCCCCGAGCAGCACAGAGCGGGACAGGAAGAGACTTAATAAGCTGGTCAGGAGGGTCAGCTCTGTCCTGGGCTGTCCTCTGGACTCTGTAGAGGAGGTGGCTGAGAGGAGGTGCTGGACAAACACCCCTCACCCTCTGCACAGGACTGTAGAGGAGCTGAGCAGCTCCTTCAGCAGCCGACTGAGGCACCCCCAGTGCAAGAAGGAGCGCTACCACAGATCCTTCATCCCCACCACCATCAGACTGTATAATTCTACTATATAAGCCAGATGGGAAATATTTTTTCCATACTCTTTATTTTTATTATTATTACCATTTGTCTGCTGCACTTTCTTGTTCAAACTTTCTTTACACTAAACTGCCTGGAGCCAATGTGACAAGTGAATTTCTCCTGTGTGAGATCAATAAAGTCTGATCTTATCTTAGATGTCACATAAAATCTAAAGTGTTAATGTCGTCAAGTGAGAGTGATGTTAGGCCCAGCTGATAGAAGTTCTATGACGATATGAAGAATTGTAGGTTAAATTCATTCACATTTGTGTAATGTGTGGCAAATGTAAATAGGTGAAAATGTAACACAAAATTGACTTGAGCATGAATCCGTCAGTAAGAGGAATCGAACCCGGGACGCCCACGTGAAAGACGCAGCACTTAACCACTCGACCGAAGTTCTCCAAAACATTCTCCACGACAACTATGGAATTCTTTAATCAGAAAATATTGTAAAGACAGTGGTTCAAAAGAATATTTTAAATGACTGGAAAGTTGTCAAGAACACAAAGTATGTTTTTTGCTGATTGTGACCCTTGTTTCACAGAGAGTCATGCGGGAGGTGTGCGGAACTGTTTGACACCGTTTACTTCTGCGACACCGCCTGATTAAGCCTATTCGATAGCCTGATCGATAACCTGCCTGGGACCAGGCGAGTTCAGAGGACTATGTTGCCGCAGGAACTCGGGGGACTAATGTTAGCGAGAGTCGTGGAACCGAACTCACTAAAACTAGCGCCAACTGTGGAATAAAGACGGGCTTTGGGCTCAACCGCGTTCGTGGAACACCCCTCTGGTGTTGTGTTCAGTTTGTGTCATGTTTTTGTAGATTTATGGAGAATTGTCGTGGAGCCTGTGGGCGGAGCCTCGTACTGTTTACCTTAAGAGTTTGAATAGGGCCAGGACAGATCACTAGATGACTCAAACATGGACTATAACAGCTCTTCATGTTTATGATGAGGAACAACGTGAGAACATGAGGAAGATGAACCTCCTCTTTAAACACAGGGGTTTGTTCTCACCGACACGTTCCTCTGGACTTCCACAAAGACGCCGCCCTTCACTTTAGTCACCGTCCAATCAGGAACCAGCCCTGCCATGCTCGTCCAATCAGGAACCAGCCCTCTGTAAAGGAGGAAGAACATAAAACAGGAAACGCCAGTTTGTACCGAACCTGCGTCAAAATCATTTTACAATCAGAATCTTACGTTTCTGCTTTGTGTAAAAGTTCCCCCCAAATAGAAAACAGTTTAAAATTGTGTTGCTATGGTTACAACAGAACATCAAGTCCAAATGTGGCGCTGACCTGTGGACCGTCACATCCTTGGGTCGGACACCAGGGGGCAGCCTCACCGTCACCACGTCTGCAGAGCACATGGCAGGAAGGGGCGGGGCAGCCGCAGGAAGTGGGCAGGAGGCGTGTGACGTCACGTTCCTCCGGGTCAGCCGATCCCAGTACCTCAGAGCGACGAGCAGAGGGGCGGAGCCCGCCTGAACCAGACCAGAACCTCATCCATATTGTGATTTAAAATGTCCAAAGTCCAACAGAACAAAGACGCACCTTTCCCCATGATGCAGTGCGGCAGGACAACGCCACTCTGAAGAGCCACCAGGAACCTTCTGCCTGAAGAGAAGAGCGGCACGCCAGAGAAGATCCATCTGAGGGAGAAGAATAAAGACGTGTTCTGAGCGACGTCACCACAGGGCTCGGCCCAAATGAAGCTCATCGAGGCCAGCGGCGGTTACAGCGGCCAATCTGGAGTGTGATTGGTCTGTTCAGCTCTGGACTTGGGACAAAATATTGAAATCCAAACCCCCGGGTCACGTAGAGCGGGTTAACCACTCTGCCGCGGTGCTGCCGTGACGTGTATACTCACCGTCCAATCGGATCGCAGAAAACCTGGATCTGTGGAAGCGAACCAAGAGCTGTGATTGGCTGCAGTGGAAGGTGGGCTCTGTCCAATCAGAGGGCGAGGAGCAGTTTCCACCTGGGGAAAACAAACAAACAAAGTAACTAGTGATGAATCCTCCGTGTCGAGGCTTCCAAGTGTGTGCCGAGTGATCCAGGAAGCGGCGTATCGGCGACGTATCCAGGCTCGTATCCAGGCTCGTATCGGCGACGTATCCAGGCTCGTATCGGCGACGTATCCAGGCTCGTATCGGCGACGTATCCAGGCTCATATGTGGTGACGTTCGAAGCCTGGCGAACCGCCCGTACCACGTGCCTGGTTCAGGAAGTGGTTTGAGGATTGGCGCGTGATTCGAAACATAAGCGCCGGTGAACCGCAGCGGATTCCCCCTCACATGTTGTGGTTTTGGGTTATTGCGAGTTTGGTACATTTTTCTTTTCTTTTTGCAATGGAGCAAGAAAAAAAAAAAGATTTTCCCCCATTTGGAACATTTTGAGCTGACATCTAATACGGTTTATATTAGGGCTGGGAATATTAACGCGTTAATCGCGATTAATCGCGATAGAGTTTTAATCGCGAACAATTTTTTTAATCGCGATCAGAGTTTGCCAGCATTTTCCGCAATTCTACCCTCCATATGCAGCTCATTTGGTTGTATTAATTAAACTCATTGTCGGTTAAACGCGCTATTTTGAGTTTGCTAGTATTTTGTTCCTTCTACACATCCGTAGGCAGCTCGAGCGGGCTTCAATCATTTATTTACAATTTCTCAAAGTAAGCACTATTACTGGTTCATTGTTACTTTTTCCTTTCTCTGCACTTTTTTGAAATAAAAAAAATGGTGAGAAATACTTTGCATTGTGAGTTTAACTTTAGATTCGAACGGTCTTACTGCAAGATATCAATTTTAAACATGCAAAATCAAAATAAATCACAATTAATCGCGATTAACTATGAAATTTCTGCGATTAGTTGCGATCAAGAAAATTAATCGTTTGACAGCCCTAGTTTATAGTAAAAATGTCGTCATTTAATAAACAATATTACTAAATACACAAATTTGACAGCGTTTCCCCTGGTCTAATATATGATCATATATATTATATGGAGAAATTGATATTTTTAAATACAAATGACCCTATTTTGCCGTCCTTATTGCCGCATAAGTACAGCCATAAAGTAGTAACAAAAGCACAGTCACATTACATCCCTTTGTCCAATTTTTTTTCTTTTAACCCGACCATTAGATCATGAACACAGACTCATGTTAAGTTTTTTTTATGTGAATCTGTATGACTTTCCCTTCATCAGTGTCCTGAGATAAACACCGACTTACCCACGACCGCGTGATGCGGTCCCGGTTCTCCTCCGGTAACGTAGCTCGTAAACGTAGTTCCGGTAAGTTCACGGGGACAGTTAATAAAGCTCGTTTTTCCTTCTCAAAACAAAACATTTGTCCGAAAGGTGATATATTTGCGTCCCAAACAGTTTTCCGCTAAAAATTCCGCAGCGTATTTCACATCTGCATATTTTCTCTCGCATGGATTCGTATCACTGCGCCCACATTAGCTCCATTAGCCTGTTCACTTTGAAGGAATATCAATAATATAAACGCCGAGTGACTTGCTTGAATATCACACATTACTTAATGTTTATAGGAAACACTGAAAATCACATATGGACGGTATTTGACCTCAGGAGTTCATGTGTGCAGGAAGATGGCAAAGTTGGGGAGTTCTGTGGAGTTTATGACAGAAGGATCTGGTTCTGGTGAGCGCGCTGTGGAAGAAGGCAAGACTGGTGCAAAAGAAGACTGGGCGGATGTGGGCCGGAGCAGAAGGCGGATCCTGAATCAACATATTATTTGCATATTGTAATTTATCTGTGTGAGGGAGGAGCAGGTGGTCAGTTTGCTGCTCCTGGTGTAAGACTTACTGACCCAGAGCTCTGCTTTAGACTTTTTGTTAGGGAAATAAACATTTGATTCATTTGATATTTTTGAATCTTGGTCGTCTTTAGACAAGAACCCACTACAGGGGGTCCTCGGGTTACGACGGTCTTGGGTTACGACGTTTCGTGGTTACGAACACGCCCCCATTAAAAATATATATATATTACGCGTCATTCCGTCTTACGCGGTTTAGCGTGGTAAGAGATGTAAACAAACGCGAACGGCGCGCGGCGCACGGCGGAAGAATACGCTCTGTTGTGGTTGTAGGGCGGAGAAGACGGCCTCGTGTGTGTGCCCAATGTGGGCGGAAGTACCTGATGTGGGCTCTGATCTGCTCCTATGAAAGCGGCAGTGATAACCAAGCAGCGTAGTGGTCTAATTATTGAGATGGAAAGGTTATTGGTGCTTTGGTTGGAAGATCAAAGGCAAAATCCGGTTTACGACGAAATTCGGGTTACGACGCGTCTTAAGAACGGATCAACGTGGTAACCCGAGGACCCCCTGTATACGTTCAACAACTTGTAAACATTAGTTTACGGGGGATGTCACCATACTGCATCTGCCGTACACTTCCGCTAAAAGTGAACAGGCTAATACAGCTAACAGGCGCGCAGTGATGCGAATCGAGACGAAATACGCGAATGTGAAATCCGCTGCTGGATTCTTTGTGGACAACTGTTTGGGATGCAAATATATCACCTTTCGGACAAATGTTTTAAGAAAAACAAGCTTCATTAAATGTCCCCATGAACTTACTGGAACTACGTTTACGAGCTACGTTACCGGAGGAGAACCGGGACCACATCACGCCGTCGTGTGTCGGTGTTTATCTCAGGACACTGATGAAGGGAAAGTCATACAGACTCACATAACGAAAACGCAATATCCCTTTAATATTCACATAAATTCATATTCACATAAATTCACAATTTATATTTACACAAACATTAAAATATTTAATCATTTGTTCAATACAAATCTTTCCATCAGAACCACGATGATCATCGCTCTACCTGTTGTATTTTTTTAACCCAGCCAAGACCAAACGGGAACCAAACGGGGAGCGATGGCGTCTTCACATTTGCCTGACGTGTTAAAGGTTCTAAAGGCGTTCTGGAGGTCCGGGTTCAGGGGTAACAGAACGATTCAAAAAGCAAACAGAAGGAGAGCGTCCTCCTCTGCACACGCACAGTGTTTTTGTAATAAACGTTACATCTGAGATGGACAAACTCTCCAGTGTGTTACTTTGGAACTGGCAAAAGGACAAATTCAATTTGTCAACTGGACAAAAGTTTATTTGGTCACGATTCTACCTGGACACGAACCTGGGAAATCCCAGGCAGCTTTCGTTCGTTCTGATCTAAACACAGCCTGGCGACGAGGCTCAGCGAGCTCTCCTGATTCTGGGAGCCAATCAGAGAGCGGGGAGGGGAGGAAAGACGCTGACGTGTACTACACGACAAACGGAAACTTGTAAGCAGTTTCCCAATTCAGAGAGAGCGCGGTTCAGAGCGCGGTTCGGAGCGCGGTTCGGAGCGCGGTTCGGAGCGCGGTTCGGAGTGTGGTCTCAGTCTGCAGTCGAGGCGGTGCATACTCGCTCAGCCCTGAGTGCAGTCCGTGGACCACATGTGCGTCTGTGAAATGGAACAGGTCCCTCCTCAGCTCAGTGAGCCGGTGCTCTGCTCTTTGTTCCCTAAAGACACAAATATGATTCTATTGTGACTCGTGATACTTGGAACTGGGACATGGCGACACTGTAGAATATCCAGCATTACAACAGCAAAGGAAATATAGAAGTGTGAGGGGAAAAGTATGTTTGCACGCTTGGTCCACGCCCTGATTTCCATGGAAACGACTGTGGTGTTCGGACCGTGTTTTAACTGTGCAGGGGACAAAAACCAAATGCAACAGCAGTTGTCGCACATCCCCCTCCGAGCACACTCCGAACTGTGCGCACTCCGAACTGTGCGCACTCTCCGAACTGTGCGCACTCTCCGAACTGTGCGCACTCTCCGAACTGTGCACACTCTCCGAACTGTGCACACACTCCGAACTGTGCACACTCCGAACTGTGCACACACTCCGAACTGTGCACACACTCCGAACTGTGCACACTCCGAACTGTGCACACTCCGAACTGGGAAACGGCTCATATGACTGATATAGTCTGGTGTGAACCAGGCTACCTGCACACTCATTCTACACACACTTTTGTACTGCTCAGCTTTTTTTTTTTTTTTACTCAAACTGTTCACGACTTTTCACGTGTCCAAAGGAGCTTCATGGTGGACAGAACCAGGGCTGCCCCTCTCCTCTGGTTCCGCCCCGGTTGTCTCCCGGTTGTGTCCCGGTTGTGTCCCGGTTGTGTCCCGGTTGTCCCCCGGTTGTCTCCCGGTTGTCTCCCGGTTGTGTCCCGGTTGTGTCCCGGTTGTGTCCCGGTTGTGTCCCGGTTGTCCCCCGGTTGTCCCCCGGTTGTCTCCCGGTTGTCTCCCGGTTGTGTCCCGGTTGTCCCCCGGTTGTCCCCCGGTTGTCTCCCGGTTGTGTCCCGGTTGTCCCCCGGGACTTACCTCCGGGGCGGGCTCCCGTCTCCCGCACGAAGCTCCACACAGTCACCGAGGCCGGTGTGCTGCCCGCGGCCGAGGAGGGCGCGCCGTGTCCGGGCTCAGCTGCTCCCGAGTCCCGGTGATCCTCCCGGACTGAGACCAGACTGAACCCCGTTAGAACCAGACCCAGAACCAGGCCAAAAACCACCGGGACCAGAGCCAGCGCACGCGCCCGGACTGCCCTCACGCGCCCCGCCGCCGCCATGTTCCGGTCCTACAGCGCGAGGCCGCGCGCACGTGCAGATAATGACACAGGTGTGTGCGGGGGGCGGGGCGGGGGGCGGGGACAGGTGCACCGGGCCTGATTACTGCGGTTTGTACTTTGTAGAGAGTACAGGTGTAGTACTGTGAGTACAGGTGTAGTACTGTGAGTACAGGTGTAGTACTGTGTACAGGTGTAGTACAGGTGTAGTACTGTGAGTACAGGTGTAGTACTGTGTACAGGTGTAGTACTGTGAGTACAGGTGTAGTACTGTGAGTACAGGTGTAGTACTGTGTACAGGTGTAGTACAGGTGTAGTACTGTGTACAGGTGTAGTACTGTGAGTACAGGTGTAGTACTGTGTACAGGTGTAGTACTGTGAGTACAGGTGTAGTACTGTGAGTACAGGTGTAGTACTGTGTACAGGTGTAGTACTGTGAGTACAGGTGTAGTACTGTGTACAGGTGTAGTACTGTGAGTACAGGTGTAGTACTGTGTACAGGTGTAGTACTGTGAGTACAGGTGTAGTACTGTGAGTACAGGTGTAGTACTGTGAGTACAGGTGTAGTACTGTGTACAGGTGTAGTACTGTGAGTACAGGTGTAGTACTGTGTACAGGTGTAGTACTGTGAGTACAGGTGTAGTACTGTGTACAGGTGTAGTACTGTGTACAGGTGTAGTACAGGTGTAGTACTGTGTACAGGTGTAGTACAGGTGTAGTACTGTGTATAGGTGTAGTACAGGTGTAGTACTGTGTACAGGTGTAGTACTGTGTACAGGTGTAGTACTGTGAGTACAGGTGTAGTACAGGTGTAGTACTGTGTACAGGTGTAGTACAGTTGTAGTACTGTGTACAGGTGTAGTACAGGTGTAGTACTGTGTACAGGTGTAGTACAGGTGTAGTACTGTGTACAGGTGTAGTACAGGTGTAGTACTGTGTACAGGTGTAGTACTGTGAGTACAGGTGTAGTACAGTTGTAGTACTGTGTACAGGTGTAGTACAGATGTAGTACTGTGTACAGGTGTAGTACAGGTGTAGTACTGTGTACAGGTGTAGTACAGGTGTAGTACTGTGTACAGGTGTAGTACTGTGAGTACAGGTGTAGTACAGTTGTAGTACTGTGTACAGGTGTAGTACAGATGTAGTACTGTGTACAGGTGTAGTACAGGTGTAGTACTGTGTACAGGTGTAGTACAGGTGTAGTACTGTGTACAGGTGTAGTACTGTGTACAGGTGTAGTACAGGTGTAGTACTGTGTACAGGTGTAGTACAGATGTAGTACTGTGTACAGGTGTAGTACAGATGTAGTACTGTGTACAGGTGTAGTACAGGTGTAGTACTGTGTACAGGTGTAGTACAGGTGTAGTACTGTGTACAGGTGTAGTACAGGTGTAGTACTGTGTACAGGTGTAGTACAGGTGTAGTACTGTGAGTACAGGTGTAGTACAGGTGTAGTACTGTGTACAGGTGTAGTACTGTGTACAGGTGTAGTACTGTGAGTACAGGTGTAGTACAGGTGTAGTACTGTGTACAGGTGTAGTACTGTGTACAGGTGTAGTACTGTGTACAGGTGTAGTACTGTGTACAGGTGTAGTACAGGTGTAGTACTGTGTACAGGTGTAGTACTGTAGTACTGTGTGCTGTTCTGATGTAGTTTCCTCTCCACAGACACACCTGGAATTGTGTTTTTTTCATTCACATATTTTTATTTTATTTTATTAAATCAGTCAAACATCACGGGCTTTGGAAAGTCCAGACGTCACGTTTGAGCTTTTAACACCAAAAACTCTAAAAACCACATCATTAATGACATCTAATTACAGTGAAGGTGCCACAGAGCTGTACTATTACATACTTTTATACTAATACTTTTATAGTCAAAATGCCTTCTTACATTTGCAGATTCAGTCAATCTCTCAGGGACAGTTCAAAATATTAAATAAAATAATAATAAATAAATAAGAATAAAGCTATCATATATGAGCAGCACCAGATTCCTGGGGGTGCACATCAGTGAGGACCTCTCCTGGACAGGGCCCTGGGTCCGAATCATGTGCAATTTCCAACTTAGACTCTTAGAAGAATACCTCACGTGATAGGTGGGGTGTGCGGGACGTAAAACCTTTCTTGTGCTCTCATAGGTCTGTGAGCTGTCAACAAGGCGGGACCAGGTGCTGGGACTGGGAGTGCTTTGTGACATAATACTGGGACTGGGAGTGCTGAATCTAGACACTTTGTGACATATTTCATCTTTTTTAATATAAGTATATTGCATAAGTGTTGGTGCTGAACATCAAATGTTTGTTTTATTGTATTTATTATTTTATTATATGCTCTAGTACAATGCATGATTGAGGGAAAATGACATGTCATCCATGAAACATCTTGGAATAAAAAACAACAAAAAAACTTAATACACTGTTGTTGTGGCTATTTTTAGAAAGGATGTGCTGTTGATGTCTGCTGAGGGCTGTATGATTATTTGTGTATGAACAAAATGAAATGTTTTAACAACCCCTGTAACATTATCTGTGTCGGTCCTGCTTGGAATCAATAAAAAGTTTTATTAAACTATTGTTGTTGTTTTAGTTACTTTATAAGTATAACTTTACAGTATAAGGCATATTTAAGTCATTAAGAGACATCAGTACTAAATGATGTCAGTGCACATGTTGCATTATTGGTCAAACAGGAAGGGAGTAGAAAGGAAACATCTATGGAGCAGGGCATTTGCCGCAGAGAACGCTAGACGGTCCCGAGCCGCGATTGGGCAGGAAGGATAGACGGGATAGACGAGGGGATGCTCCCATTGGACGAGCGTCTAAGGTCTACGTTACCATCTTTCACGTTAATCTGTTCGTCCTGCTGGTTTTCATGAGTTCCATTTCATCCTGCTGCGCTGTCATAGCTGTGTGCGCTCTTTTTGTAATAAATGCACAAAACATATCTGGATCTCAGCGTATCTGTCACCACAGCCTCCTCTTTGCGCGTCACAAATCTGCGAGCCACAGGACCCAACCTCATATTCTCTGCAGCTAAAAGGTTTGAGTTTGGAAGCCGCAACATTCTGCTTTACTTCCGTGTGACAAAACAAAACTGTGGCCGTGTCCCAGTTCCCAGAGCGCACAGCTCGGAGCGCGGCCCGAAGGGGGCTCAGACTGCAGTCAAGGAGGTGCACACTTGCTCAGCCCCGACTGCAGTCCGCGGACCGCTTAACGACTGCGGTCTTCGGACCGCGTGTTAACTGCGCATGGGACAAAAAAGAAGTGGGACAGCAGTCGTCGCACCGGTGTTCTGTCGAAATGTGTGACGCACATGCCCTTCGGGCCACGCTCCGAGCCGTGCGCTCTGGGAATTGAGACATGACTTCTAATGGCAAAGAAACATGTCTGCGGTGCCATTTGCCCACAAAAATAACAGCAAAAGACCGAAACAGTTCCCCTCCTAGTAGTCATTTATTTTCGATGTTGGTAAGGTTGTTTTAGGATCACATCTGTGATCTCTGTGTCTTTGTATTATTCTTTGTCAGTAATAACTCAGTATTCAAAATATTACTCAATTTTAATTACAAAAAGCGAAAATCGCAACTATTTATCGCAACTTTCACTTCCTCCCGCAACAAAATCGCAACAAAAACCTTAAAAGCACCGCAACTTTCATCACAACTTTTTGGAAAAGCTCCCGCAAATTCAGGCATTTTAGCCCGAAACAATCACAAAAAATGCCCGTGAAATCCTGGGGGTCTGGTTTTTGATGCACACTGCACATTTTGGACATCTGTAAATAGGTATTTATTTATTCTGTTGCACTGCTTTAGATTTTAGATTCTAAATTTTACATTTTTGTCTTAGTTTTTTGTTTTGTCTCTTATATTGGATTTTGTACAGTCTGTTTGCACTGCTGGGCCAAAGAGAAACTGAATTTTGATTCACTGTTGAACACGTATGGCAGAATTGACAATAAAGCTGAACTTTGATCTTTGATTGATCTTTGATCATATGTTTGATTGTAAAGCCTTTTGATTTGTCGTCCAGTACAACTCCAAATGTTCCATCATGTTATTTGAAAGTGTCCTTTGAGCTGAGGAGCAGAAACGATCAAAAATACTAAGTGACTCATGGAAAAGATGTTCTTCAGTTTTAAAACGTCTTTAAAATCACATTTTCAGTGTTAAAAACTCTTTATCTTAAGGATTTGAACACATCCTTTGGCTTTGGGAGGGACCGAGATCTGACTAAATGACTTTGTACTGACTGAAATCCTCCAGTAAACGCACAACACAACACAACACACACAACAACACAACACAACAGAACACACAACATACACAACAACACACACAACAGAACACACAACAACACACACAACAGAACACACAACAACACACACAACAGAACACACAACAACAGAACACACAACAACACACACAACAGAACACACAACAACACACACAACACAACAGAAGACACAACACAACAGAACACACAACAACACAACAGAACACACAACACAACAGAACACACAACAACAGAACACACAACAACAGAACACACAACAACACACACAACACAACAGAAGACACAACAACAGAACACACAACACAACAGAACACACAACAACAGAACACACAACAGAACAGAACACACAACACAACAGAACACACAACAACAGAACACACAACAGAACACACAACAACACACACAACACAACAGAAGACACAACACAACAGAACACACAACAACACAACAGAACACACAACAACACACACAACAACACAAGAGCCACACTGAGCCACACATCCAAACGGAAGAGCCTTTCGTCCCCGGGAGTTTCCGTGTTCCTCGACAGTCTCCGGCTCCTCCGGTGAGGGCGGAGGCGCGGGTCAGCTGACCGTCACACCGAGCCCCGGAGCCTGAGCCCGGGCACACTTTGCGCTCAGAGCCCGGTACGTGCGGAGCTTGGACGCCGGGCAGTGTCGCTCTCTAGCCGGGCTGAGTGGAGCTCGAAAGCCGGTACGTGTGGAGCCGTGAGGAGCTTAACCCGAGGCCGCCTGTGACGCTACCTGCGCCGGGTCAAGTGGCGCCGTGAGGCCGGTGTGTGGAGCTCGAAGACCGGTCTGTGTGGAGCTCTGAGGCCGGGCAGAGTCGCTCTCTTCCCGGACTGAGTGGAGCTCGAAGGCCGGTCTGTGTGGCGCCGTGAGGCCGGTGTGTGGAGCTCTGAGACCGGGTCATCTGGAGCCTGAGTCCGGTTCGGGAGCACCATGGCGGCTCTGGAGCTCGCCATGCAGGGCCTGGCGGTGTTCGGCCTGGTGCTGTTCGTGGTTCTGTGGCTCATGCACTTCATGTCCATCATTTACGTGTGAGTAACGGCTACAAGCTAACATGCTAACGGCTACAAGCTAACATGCTAACGGCTACAAGCTAACATGATAACGGCTACATGCTAACATGCTAACGGGGCTGTTGTCTTTAGTTTTGTGACACACGGACACATTTATTCACGCGTTTATCCGCAGAACCGCTCCCCCCGGGCTCTACGGGCCTTCAGCGGGGTTACTGAAGCCGTGTCCCCGGTACAGAGCCGGTATGACCCCGGTATAATCTCCGGTTCACAGAAGGGGCGTTTTCCGTGTAGCCACCGCGTTAGCTTTAGCCTCAGAGCTAAACAGACCCTCTCTCCGGTCCGGGTTAGGGTTAGGCGGGACGGGGTGACACTCGTTCAGAGTCGCGTTTGAACCGTAAAAAGGCGAAAGAATCGTGCTTTAGTTTCGCGTTTGGCCGGTTTGCTCTTTTATAAAGAGCTATAGCTCGTTAGCCTCAGCTACTTCCTCCTCCCTGTGTGTGTCCCCAGTGTCCACACAAACACGGACAGTTTCTTGTGTGTTTACTGTCCGTGTTTCTGTGTCTGTTTAGAGTGGACAATGGGACACAGGTGTAGGACAATGGGACACAGGTGTAGGACAAGGGACACAGGTGTAGGGACACAGGTGCAGGGACGGGGGACACAGGTGTAGGGACGGGGGACACAGGTGTGGGATGGGGGACACAGGTGTAGGGATGGGGGACACAGGTGTAGGGATGGGGGACACAGGTGTAGGACAGGGGACACAGGTGTAGGACGGGGGACACAGGTGCAGGGACGGGGGACACAGGTGCAGGGACGGGGGACACAGGTGTAGGGACGGGGGACGCAGGTGCAGGGACCGGGGACACAGGTGTAGGGACACCAGTGTAGGGACGGGGGACGCAGGTGTAGGACGGGGGGACGCAGGTGTAGGGACGGGGGACGCAGGTGTAGGGACGGGGGACGCAGGTGTAGGACGGGGGACGCAGGTGTAGGGACACCAGTGTAGGGACGGGGGACGCAGGTGTAGGGACGGGGGACGCAGGTGTAGGGACGGGGGACGCAGGTGTAGGGATGGGGGATGCAGGTGTAGGACAGGGGACACAGGTGCAGGGACAGGGGACGCAGGTGCAGGGACCGGGGACACAGGTGTAGGGACGAGGGACACAGGTGTAGGACGGGGGACACAGGTGTAGGACGGGGGACACACGTGTAGGGACGGGGGACGCAGGTGTAGGGACGGGGGACACAGGTGTAGGACGGGGGACACAGATGTAGGGACACAGGTGTAGGGACGGGGGACACAGGTGTAGGACGGGGGACACAGGTGTAGGACGGGGGACACAGGTGCAGGGACAGGGGACGCAGGGACCGGGGACACAGGTGTAGGGACACAGGTGTAGGGACGGGGGACACGGGTGTAGGACGGGGGACACAGGTGTAGGACGGGGGACACAGGTGTAGGGACGGGGGACACAGGTGTAGGACGGGGGACACAGGTGTAGGACGGGGGACACAGGTGTAGGGACGGGGGACACAGGTGTAGGGACACAGGTGTAGGGACAGGGGACGCAGGTGTAGGGACGCAGGTGTAGGGACGGGGGACGCAGGTGTAGGGACGGGGGACACAGGTGTAGGGACACAGGTGTAGGACAGGGAACACAGGTGTAGGACAGGGAACACAGGTGTAGGGACGGGGGACACAGGTGTAGGGACGGGGGACACGGGTGTAGGGACGCAGGTGTAGGGACACAGGTGTAGGGACGGGGGACGCAGGTGTAGGGACGCAGGTGTAGGGACACAGGTGTAGGACGGGGGACGCAGGTGTAGGGACGCAGGTGTAGGGACACAGGTGTGGGGACGGGGGACGCAGGTGCAGGGACAGGGGACACAGGTGTAGGGACACAGGTGTAGGACGGGGGACACAGGTGTAGGACGGGGGACACAGGTGTAGGACGGGGGACACAGGTGTAGGGACACAGGTGTAGGACGGGGGACACAGGTGTAGGACAGGGAACACAGGTGTAGGGACGGGGGACACAGGTGTAGGGACGGGGGACACAGGTGTAGGGACACAGGTGTAGGGACGGGGGACACAGGTGTAGGGACGGGGGACACAGGTGTAGGGACACAGGTGTAGGACGGGGGACACAGGTGTAGGGACACAGGTGTAGGACAGGGAACACAGGTGTAGGGACGGGGGACACAGGTGTAGGGACGGGGGACACAGGTGTAGGGACACAGGTGTAGGACGGGGGACACAGGTGTAGGGACGGGGGACACAGGTGTAGGGACGGGGGACACAGGTGTAGGGACACAGGTATAGGACGGGGGACACAGGTGTAGGGACGGGGGACACAGGTGTAGGGACACAGGTGTAGGACGGGGGACACAGGTGTAGGGACACAGGTGTAGGACGGGGGACACAGGTGTAGGGACACAGGTGTAGGGACGGGGGACACAGGTGTAGGGACACAGGTGTAGGGACGGGGGACACAGGTGTAGGGACACAGGTGTAGGGACGGGGGACACAGGTGTAGGGACACAGGTGTAGGACGGGGGACACAGGTGTAGGGACACAGGTGTAGGGACGGGGGACACAGGTGTAGGGACACAGGTGTAGGGACGGGGGACACAGGTGTAGGGACACAGGTGTAGGGACACAGGTGTAGGACGGGGGACACAGGTGTAGGGACACAGGTGTTTTTAAACTCCACACACCTTCACCAGAATCATCCAGATCAGTTCTGGAATTCCGAACCTCTGCTGAACGAAAGGGAAAAGTTCACTGTTCACCTGATGACATCACGAGGTGGAACAGAGCGTTTGGAGCTTTGGAGATGTTACAGATGAATCATAAACAAACACATCTCCAGGTGTTAGAACGTGGATTAAAGCTCAGAGGCAGTCTGGGATTCTTAAAGAACCTTTAATACTCATTTCTACAGCAGATACTTGATGATACGTGATGTTTCTACTGCGGTACTTCCAGGTGTACTCACCATTACCATCGTATTGTCCACCTCTGAACATCAGAACTGACAAGAATACCTGTGAATAATCTGAAATCAGAGCTGTTCTCCAGACTGTTCTCCTCAGATGTTTCTCCAGACTGTTCTCCTCAGATGTTTCTCCAGACTGTTCTCCTCAGATGTTTCTCCAAACTGTTCTCCTCAGATGTTTCTCCAGACTGTTCTCCTCAGATGTTTCTCCAGACTGTTCTCCTCAGATGTTTCTCCAGACTGTTCTCCTCAGATGTTTCTCCAGACTGTTCTCCTCAGATGTTTCTCCAAAGTGTTCTCCTCAGATGTTTCTCCAAAGTGTTCTCCTCAGATGTTTCTCCAAAGTGTTCTCCTCAGATGTTTCTCCAAAGTGTTCTCCTCAGATGTTTCTCCAAAGTGTTCTCCTCAGATGTTTCTCCAGACTGTTCTCCTCAGATGTTTCTCCAGACTGTTCTCCTCAGATGTTTCTCCAGACTGTTCTCCTCAGATGTTTCTCCAGACTGTTCTCAGATGTTTCTCCAGACTGTTCTCCTCAGATGTTTCTCCAGACTGTTTTCCTCAGATGTTCCTCCAGACTGTTCTCCTCAGATGTTTCTCCAGACTGTTCTCCTCAGATGTTTCTCCAGACTGTTCTCCTCAGATGTTTCTCCAGACTGTTCTCCTCAGATGTTTCTCCAGACTGTTCTCCTCAGATGTTTCTCCAAACTGTTCTCCTCAGATGTTTCTCCAGACTGTTCTCCTCAGATGTTTCTCCAGACTGTTCTCCTCAGATGTTTCTCCAGACTGTTCTCCTCAGATGTTTCTCCAGACTGTTCTCCTCAGATGTTTCTCCAGACTGTTCTCCTCAGATGTTTCTCCAGACTGTTCTCCTCAGATGTTTCTCCAGACTGTTCTCCTCAGATGTTTCTCCAAAGTGTTCTCCTCAGATGTTTCTCCAAAGTGTTCTCCTCAGATGTTTCTCCAAAGTGTTCTCCTCAGATGTTTCTCCAAAGTGTTCTCCTCAGATGTTTCTCCAAAGTGTTCTCCTCAGATGTTTCTCCTCAGATGTTCCTCAGACTGTTCTCCTCAGATGTTTCTCCAGACTGTTCTCCTCAGATGTTCCTCCATGTTCTCGTTGTTTCTTCTCTGACCCTCTGAAGTTGGATTTTGAGTGATTCATGTTTGAGAATCTTTAAAGGGACAGTGTGTAGGATTCGTGGCGCATAGGTGGTTACTAGCTATTCCACTTCCTCTTTTGGCTACGGCAGACCTCGAGGGTCACCCGGACGCGACGTAGCGCCGACATCGCGCGTGCCCGCGCACGAACCGCGCACCGCTGTATACATAAAACGGTCCCCCGTTCACTTTTTTTTTTTCTTTTCGCATGAAAACACACAATCCCGATCATGATTCATGACAATCTACACATCAAATGAAACCTTACAGTCTCCTCTTTTTGACTATGCAATTCATTTCCCTGCAAAACAATCACTCCCCGAGCACATGGGGCTTTTATACAGAAAAGCACAAAACTTAGCTTACTTAGCTTACCTTTGAAGGCTTTGCACAGGTCAAACTCTGTATTTCATCATAAACTTGGTCTCAATCTGTCCATAAGGATCCAGCGAATAAAATCCAGTAAAACAATTTAGTCCAAAATACGTGTTATATCCATTACGATGTGTGATCCGGCAGCATGCTCCCCCTCCCCCCCTCCCCTTCCCCTTCTCTCCTTCGCTCCTGGCTGCATATGGGAGCAGAGGAACGAAGGAGAGAAGGGGAAGGGGAGGGGGGAAGGGGGGAGCCATAAGCAGCGCGGCTGAGCAGCTGTTAGCAGGAGCCGAGGCAAAGGATGAGCCCAAATGTCCTTCTGCGGCTCTCGTATTCAAAATGGCTGCCTCTGCATGGGGAAGATCCCCCTTTTATGTGACTATATCTAAGTCCAAAAGAATACTTTGATTTCATGATGGAAGTGAAAAGGCTTGGAAAACAATGTATTTTTGAATGGGTATCTTCAATTTCAGTAATTAACAGGTAAAAATCTTACACACTGTCCCTTTAATCTCTTATTTCCAAAACATCATTTTGTCGATCTGCCCCATTTTCCACTCCACAGGTACAACCCACTTCCTTCTCCAGTTTAGACCTGGTTTAGACCTGGTTTAGTCCTGGTTTAGTCCTGTGTTAGTTCTGTGTTAGTCCTGGTTTAGTCCTGGTTTAGTCCTGTGTTAGTTCTGTGTTAGTCCTGGTTTAGTCCTGGTTTAGTCTTGGTTTAGTCTTGGTTTAGTCTTGGTTTAGTCCTGAGTTAGTCGTGGGTTAGTCCTGGGTTAGTCCTGGTTTAGTCCTGGTTTGATGAGGTTTCCCACACACAAAGCTGCCCCACAGTGGATAAAACGTCACGTGGTGGGTCAGATGGTGGGTCAGGTGGTGGGTCAGGTGGTGGGTCAGGTGGTGGGTCAGGTGGTGGGTCAGGTGGTGGGTCAGGTGGTGGGTCAGGTGGTGGTCAGGTGGTGGGTCAGGTGGTGGGTCAGGTGGTGGGTCAGACTTCCCGTGACTCTGGTTCTCTAAACCATCTTTACTCATGACCCACATTTAGGCGGTATGTTTTTCATCACTCGGTGTTCGCTCCATTTCCTGATCATTACAGAATATTTGGTGCAGTAAATGTGACTTGGTGACACATCTGTGGGTCCAGAGCTTTAATCTTCTCCCTGAAGCTCCTTTCTCCACAGGACTAAGTGGTTCCATGTCTTCGGTGAAGTGGACAGTAACAGCGTCGGTAATATCGTTCCACCGTTTGCTTTTCTTGTCGTAGGCGGTCCCCTTAGCAAACGCAAATCTTTGAGCGACGTCTGAGTCGCTACAACTTTAGCCCGACGACATTTCCAGAATGTTTGTTTGATCAGCGTCAGAAGTTCTTCCACACCTGACACGGCTCCTCTTTTCAACAACAACGTCCATGTTGTTCACGCTCACACACTGTAGTGTCCCAATTCCAGGGTTATTGATCCGTGTGCGGAATTTGCGTGGTGCGTGTTGTTAGCATTAGCGTTAGCAGTGTGTCTGGGTGCTGGACATGTCCCATGTCCCTTGTGTCCGCGGAGGACAGTTCGAGGGCTGCAGCTTTTGCAGCCTTTGGAGCCGCCGCTCTCATGTCACTGCGGAACGGTTCCTGGGCGCTCTGTGTTCCCGATGTTTTGTACACACACTCACCGGTAAACCGCCCAGACCTACCCACATCTAAAGCTCCTGTACTCCACAAACGAACCCTGAGCTTTAATCCATGTTCTCCTCCAAACACACCTGGACTTAGTCTGGTTTCTGGTCTGGTCCTGGTCCCAGTCCTGGTCTAACCCTCTGGTCTCCTGGTCCTAGTCCTGGTCCAGTCCCAGTCCTGGTCTAACCCTCTGGTCTCCTAGTCCTGGTCCAGTCCCAGTCCTGGTCTAACCCTCTGGTCTCCTGCAGGAGGCTCCATCTTCACCGTAAGCGTGCGGAGGTGAAGCAGCCGTACTCTCAGTTCAACGGCGTCTCGCTCCTCAAGCCGCTCAAAGGAGTCGACCCCAACCTGGTGTCCAACCTGGAGACCTTCTTCACCCTGGACTACCCCCAGGTGAGAGGACGAGGAACCTGGTGTCCAGCCTGTACACTCCACTAGCCCGAGACCCTGACCGCTGACCTCTGACCTCTGTTACAGTACGAGATCCTGCTGTGTGTCCAGGACCAGGATGACCCTGCAGTGGACGTGTGTAAGAAACTGTTGGGGAAGTATCCTGGAGTGGACGCTCGCCTCTTCATCGGTGAGTCCTCCTCCTCTCCTCTCTCTTCCTCTCCTCTCTTCTCCTCTCCTCTCTTCTTCTCCTCTCTCCTCTCCTCCTCTCTCTCCCCCTCCTCTCCTCCTCTCTCCTCTCCTCTCCTCCTCTCCTCCTCTCTCCTCTCCTCCTCTTCTCTCTCCTCCTCTCTCTCCTCCTCCTCTCTCCTCTCCTCCTCTCTCTCCTCCTCTCTCTCCTCCTCTCTCTCCTCCTCTCTCCTCCTCCTCTCCTCCTCTCCTCCTCCTCTCTCCTCTCCTCTCCTCCTCTCCTCCTCTCTCCTCTCCTCCTCTCCTCTCCTCCTCCTCTCCTCTCCTCCTCCTCTCTTCTCCTCCTCTCTCTTCCTCCTCTCTCCTCCTCTCCTCCTCCTCCTCTCTCCTCCTCTCCCCTCTCCTCCTCTCTCCTCCTCTCCTCCTCCTCTCCTCTCCTCTCCTCCTCTCCTCCTCTCTCCTCTCCTCCTCTTCTCTCTCCTCCTCTCTCCTCCTCCTCTCTCCTCTCCTCCTCTCTCTCCTCCTCTCTCTCCTCCTCTCTCCTCCTCTCTCTCCTCCTCTCTCCTCCTCCTCTCCTCCTCTCCTCCTCCTCTCTCCTCTCCTCTCCTCCTCTCCTCCTCTCTCCTCTCCTCCTCTCCTCTCCTCCTCCTCTCCTCTCCTCCTCCTCTCTTCTCCTCCTCTCTCTTCCTCCTCTCCTCCTCTCCTCCTCCTCCTCTCTCCTCCTCTCCTCCTCTCCTCCTCCTCTCTCCTCTCCTCCTCCTCTCTCCTCCTCCTCCTCCTCCTCCTCCTCTCTCCTCCTCCTCCTCTCTCCTCCTCTCCTCTCTCCTCCTCCTCGGTGTTGATATGCTCCTGTGTTTCAGGGGGGAAGAAGGTGGGCATCAACCCCAAGATCAATAACCTGATGCCCGGGTACGAGAGCGCCAAGTACAGCCTGGTGTGGATCTGTGACAGCGGCATCCGAGGTGAGGTTTAGTCCTGGTTTAGACCTGGTTTAGTCCTGGTTTAGTCCTGGTTTAGACCTGGTTTAGACCTGGTTTAGACCTGGTTTAGTCCTGGTTTAGTCCTGGTTTAGTCCTGGTTTAGACCTGGTTTAGACCTGGTTTAGTCCTGGTTTAGACCTGGTTTAGTCCTGGTTTAGTCCTGGTTTAGTCCTGGTTTAGACCTGGTTTAGACCTGGTTTAGTCCTGGTTTAGACCTGGTTTAGACCTGGTTTAGTCCTGGTTTAGTCCTGGTTTAGTCCTGGTTTAGACCTGGTTTAGACCTGGTTTAGACCTGGTTTAGACTTGGTTTAGACCTGGTTTAGTCCTGGTTTAGTCCTGGTTTAGACCTGGTTTAGACCTGGTTTAGTCCTGGTTTAGTCCTGGTTTAGACCTGGTTTAGACCTGGTTTAGACCTGGTTTAGTCCTGGTTTAGACTTGGTTTAGTCCTGGTTTAGTCCTGGTTTAGACCTGGTTTAGTCCTGGTTTAGTCCTGGTTTAGTCCTGGTTTAGTCCTGGTTTAGACCTGGTTTAGACCTGGTTTAGTCCTGGTTTAGACCTGGTTTAGTCCTGGTTTAGACCTGGTTTAGACCTGGTTTAGTCCTGGTTTAGTCCTGGTTTAGTCCTGGTTTAGACCTGGTTTAGACCTGGTTTAGACCTGGTTTAGTCCTGGTTTAGACCTGGTTTAGACCTGGTTTAGACCTGGTTTAGACCTGGTTTAGTCCTGGTTTAGACCTGGTTTAGACCTGGTTTAGACCTGGTTTAGACCTGGTTTAGACCTGGTTTAGACCTGGTTTAGTCCTGGTTTAGACCTGGTTTAGACCTGGTTTAGTCCTGGTTTAGACCTGGTTTAGACCTGGTTTAGACCTGGTTTAGACCTGGTTTAGACCTGGTTTAGTCCTGGTTTAGTCCTGGTTTAGTCCTGGTTTAGTCCTGGTTTAGTCCTGGTTTAGACCTGGTTTAGACCTGGTTTAGACCTGGTTTTGTCTCTGTCCTCAGTCAAGTCGGACACTCTCACTGATCTGACCAATCAGATGACAGAGAAGGTGGGGCTGGTGCACGGGCTCCCGTACGTCGCCGACCGCCAGGGATTCGCCGCCACG